>PVJI01002322.1:0-148532 GCA_004026765.1 Micronycteris hirsuta | reverse complement strand
AGAAATCAGCTGACAGTCTTATGGGAACTCCTTTGTAGGTAACTGTCTCCTTTTCTCTGGCTGCTTCTAGGATCCTTTCCTTATTTTTGATCTTGGGTAATGTAATTATGATGTGTCTTGGTGTGTTCCTCTTTGGGTCCAACCTCTTTGGGACTCTCTGAGCTTCCTGGACTTCCCGAAAGTCTATTTCCTTCACCAGTTTCAGGAAATTCTCCATCATTATGTGTTCAAATAAGTTTTCAATTCCTTGGATTTCTTCTTCTCCTTCTGGCAGCCCTATGATCCGTATGTTGGGCTGTTTACAGATGTCCTGGAGGTTTCTGAGCCCCTCCTCCGTTTTTTGAATTCTTGTTTCTTCATTCTTTTCTGGCTGGATGTTTTTTTCTTTCTGCTGGTCCACTCTGTTGATTTGAGTCCCAGTTTCCTTCTTATCCCTATTGGTTCCCTGCGGATCTCTCCTCATTTGTTCAAGCAATTTCGATAATTTTTCGTCAAATTCTGTGAGCATCCTGATTACTAGGGTTTTAAACTGTGCATCTGATAGGTTGGCTATCTCTTGGTCAGTCAGTTCTGGAGCTTTGATGTTCCTTTCTTTGGGCCATTTTTTTTTCCCCTCGGTGAGCCTGTTACTGTGAGGAGGGCGGAGCCTTGGGGTTCACCCGGGCAGGGAAACTCACGGTCGTTGTGTTGTGACGTAGCCTGTGGGGGTGGGACCTGAGAGCACAATGGCGCCTGCTCCGCTCTCCGCCTCCTGCAAGCAATTCGAGCCTCTCTGCGCTGGCTCCAGGGGTCGCTCTGGGGTCGGTGGACGGGCTGCACAGCTCCAATGCCCCGTGGGTCTCCCCAATGAACGAACTCTCCTGTGAGGCTGGTAGTTCCTACCGCCGCAGACTCCACCCCCACAGGTGCTCTCAATCTGCGCCGATGGGTTGTGCCCTGCTTTCTCTCCTGGTTTGTCTGCCCGCGCTTAGGTCAGGCACTCCCGTCTCAGTGTGCTGCAGCCCCGTGGGAACCACCCCTCCAACCGCAGTCCTGCCGTCTGCTAACCAGCCCACTGTGGTCTTGCTGTCTGCTCACCAGCTCGCTGCGGGGTCGCCTAGCGCTCTCCCTCCGCCCTACTCCTCCCGGCTCACCAGACTGGATGAATGTATCTTCTTTAATTCCTTGGTTGTCGGACTTCTTCTCAATTCGATTTTCTGTCAGATCTGGCTGTTTTTGGTTGGGTAAATTTCTGGTTTTTTCCTTGTTTGGTTGTTCGAGGAGGCACGGCGCATTCACCTATGCCGCCATCTTGCCTCAGGGAACTTCTTATGATGGACAGCGCTCCTGCCCAACCTCCCAGCTTGGAGACGGACTTGGTGAACATGTATAGCTTCTTCCCTGTTAGGATCTTGCCACCTAACACCTCTCAGCCAGCCCATGGACCAGCAGGTCACTTCTAATTTTAAGAAACTCTACACCAAGGCACTGTTTCAGAGGTGTTTTGAGGTGACCTCTGAAACTCAATTAACCCTCAGGGAGTTCTGGAAGGAACCTGATAATAGGCTCACTTGCTTGAGGCTCATAGACAAGGCATGGGGGAAATGTCTTCCAGGATCATGCAATCAGTCCGGAAGAAACTGTGGCCTCAGTCTGTTGCTGAAAGAGATTTTAAGGGCTTTGAGGATGAGCCTGTGTCTGTTGTGGAAAATACCGTGTCTCTGGGCAAGTCCATGGGCTTGGAGGTGGATGAGGATTACGTGGAGGAGTTGGTGGAGGACAACCACACTGAGCTGACCACCGAGGAACTCCAGGACCATCAGAGGGAGCAATAACAGATGGCAGCTGAAAAGCTGACTTCAGAGAAGGAGGGACAGGAGGACAATCTTACTTCACTAATCAAGGAAATGCTGGGAAATGGGGAGAAATGAAGTTTTACTGAGAAATATCACCTGACAAAAAAGTAGCAAACCATGTGATAAACGTGTTCAATGACAACGCAGCGTTTCACTTCAGGCAAGTGCTAAAATGCAGGCAAAAACAATCATTGGATAGGTTTTTAGTGAGACAGGGGCCCAGTGAGCCTGAGGCAAGTTCTAGTGGAGCAAAGAGACAAAAGAGAGAAAGAACCCTAGAAGAACAGCGACCTGACGTCCTTACAAAAGGGGGCTCCCCTTCCAAACAACATCCCTCCATCCCTCCTCTCCATATTAAAAAATCAATAGCTCTCAACATTAAAGGTTAATTCTAGTGTGTTCATAACTTTTCATTTTTATGTACATTTCCATTTTGTTAAATTTTCACTCACATATCATGTAGTTTTTGTTTTTAAAGCTTGTTTATAGATCAAATAGTCCATTAGATAGATATGTACTATATTTAAAAAGGGTTAAAACAGGAAAACATTTGGGGGTCTGGAACAGATTAGCTCAATTTACATTATTTCTAATGGAAAAAAAAATGATTCGGTTTTCAAACAAATTGTTCTTGAACAGACTTCCAGAATGAAGTAAGTTCGAAAACTGAGGAACCACTGTACAATGAATTAGAACTGCAATGTACTGGATTTCTATGAAAGTTTATAAAGGATATATATATAGAATATAAAATATTTCATAAATGGTTTTTACAATATTAATTACATGTTGAAATAATAACATTTTGGATATGTTTTAAAAAGATGAAATGTAAAGTTATTTCACTCATTTAACTTTTTAAATGTGGTTACTAGAAGATTTATAATAATATTATATTTCTATTGGACAGTGCTGCTCTAGAATGCCACTGGTCTACTTTGTGAAAACCACTTCGTCCAGGCTGACAGCACCGTACTCTGAAGGCTGGTGATACTGGTCACCCTCATGAGTCAGTTAGAAGAAGTAGCACTACATGCGCACTTGAGTTCAGTCAGTTTGACAGAAATACGGGGCCCAGCAGAAATAACGCCCGCTTGAGTGTGGTTGGTAGGGTAATAATACGGATGTCATAATCTATGGTTTTAGTTTGAACACTTCACCTAAAATGTTATATGGTATGTTTGTGTGATATTGTTATGTTACAGAATTACCTGCTTATGATTTTGTAATAAAAAGGCAATATTTGTGTCAGACCCCTCTATAAACATTGATCAAAACAATATGTATATAGACATCTGCAACCTACTTTAAGTGCGTAAAAATGAATTAATGAATGAAGAAATAAAATAGAAAAGTAGATCCCTGATAAAGCAAGTATTGTTGTAAAATGTTGAGGGAAGAACAAGGAAATGGGTGTATGAAGGTCCACTGTAAAATTTTTTAAACTTTGCTATATTTTTGAAACTTTTCATAATAAAATGTTGACAGAAAAGGAACCGTGAATGTTGTGGCGGCATGGAACAGAAACGTGGGAACAAGAACTGGGGCGGGGTGGGCGGGGCGGCCTGGCCCAGACCCTCACCGTTACAGTGCTGTCTGGTTTGCAGGGCCTCTGTTGGGGGAGACAGGACAATGAACTATTACTGTATTCACAGTAATACTGAAGATACGTTTTTCTGACTGCTATAGTCGGTAATTTTTATCTGATTTTTGCCTTCAGGAAGGAAGACTTTTAATAAAGCAGAATAATAAGGTCTTTTATTTTATATTCAAGAGCTTTCTTTGGAGAGTAATGCATTAAGGAGCCTAGGCAAAAACATTCTGGCACTTATCTCACGTATTGATGCATGCTGAAGAGGTTCTGAGGTCCAAAGATAAACGGCCTCACAATACACATTTGTTTAGCACATTAGGCTCTGACCCCTAAAGAAAAAAATAAATGAAATGCAACCAACTTGAGAACAGAAATAAAAAAAGAGAGGCCTCCATGTGATGTTAATAATCCTAATAGCGTGAAATTTTAGGAGTTAAAAATCAACATACTGAATGCAATAAAGTCATGTGTTAGAATTTCAACACTGCTAAATGTCAAACATGGCAAAGGTATAATGTCTACAGAGGAGAAAACTTCTACTCGGCCTTCTCACTGAGCACTAGAACTCTGATAAATAATTCATATATATTATGCAACTTAAAATGGAATGGGAATGAACCTTGAGAAACAAGTCAGTTTAACTCCATGGTCTCAGAAACATAAAAACGTAAAACTCTCACTGTAAAAAGGAGATGACTGAGGCCCAGAGAAGCTCAGGGTCTTACCTAATTTCCTCCAGTCAGTAAACAGTGGTGGGGGGGCGGGTGATGTGCACTGTCCTGTCACCTGATATAGGATGGCGTTGCCAGTCTGTAGAGTTATGATGGAAAATAAGAGATTGGTTTCAGGTTGGGGGAGAACACTTAGGAATGAAGCTTGAGTTATAAATTGAAACCTGATGCTGGCTGGTAAAACAGGAAGCTGTATAAAACAGCTATGGGCCTGGACAGTGTAGACTAGGCCAGTACTTAAATCAGAGGTCCCAAGCAGTAAACAGTGAGCTGCTGATAGACTCTGAGGTTTCATGTTTGTGCCAGGATCTTGCCCCAACCTCTGAAGTCTGGCCCCCTTCTCACCAGGGAGAGAAGTGGCCCCCTTCTCACGGGGGAGAGAAGGAAGACTAACACCAATGTCTTCTACCCCACTCAGGGATTCACAAACAGCATTCCTTCACTCCTGTCCCATCTGATGACCTCAGGCTTTGGGGATATAAAAAACATTTCTTTTTCTAAGAAAGACTGAAGACATAAAAGGTACGCTGTCCATCATAAGGACCTTGATCACAGCTATGGGTGGTAACTTCAGCACGAAAACACAGACTTTATTATAGAGAGTCACCGAATATTCTACAAGTCTAAAAATACACTCCGAGTCAAACATGCATTCAACATTTTTTATATACCCACCACATACCAGACACTGCTGGACACTGAGATTTCTAAGATGCTATCACGTGCAATCATGTGACCAGTGGTGCCACGACAGAGATGAGAGCAGGCTGCTGCTCAGAGGGCACAGAGGGCATGGCCCAGGCAGAGGGGGGCCTGAGGGGAAGGGAGAGAATACGACAGAAGTTGGGGAAGACTGACTTCCTGGAGAGGACTCCCAAGCTGAACCTTGAAGGGCAAGAATAAAGTCTCAGGCATTCTGAATACCTTACTCTCCTAATACAACTTAGACCACACACAGCCTCTAATCCAATCAAAAGATATTTTTAATTCAAACCACACTTTCAGTTCAACAACTGCCTTTTGCCAACGAAATAGACATTTAAAACAGCCAACAAATGTACTTTCACATTACTGAAATAACTTTGGGCCTTGAAATCCACTACCTCGGTTTTAAAACACTTTAATTTATCCTACATTTTTATAAAAACACATTTTGTTTCAGTAAAAATGGGTGGAAAACATTTTTCCGTGTAGCTGATGCACTGAACTAACGTTATTAGTTCTAATGATCAAGTCACATTCACTATTGAAGCAGAGCTGAGGAATGAATACAATGAAAAGAGGCCAGGTCTTCTTGCGTTCTGGTAAACACATTCAGAACTTTGACCCTGAAAGGCTGGGAAAGCAGAACAAAGACTAAGGTAGATAGTGTTCATTTTGTTTGGGGGTGAAAAATGCAGTATATGAAAATAATCTCCTAATTCCAGTGAGAGCTCACCTGGGACTAATGAGCAAAACGAACACTCACCTGAGAAACAAGTCCAAGAATTCACCTCAGAAAAAACTGACTCTTAAGTTTTATCAAATTGATTAAAGTTTATCCCAAACCCAAACTTGAGAAGTCTTTTCTTTGCTAAAGTAATATGTTAATCTTGAAATTCAAATAGGATCTGAAGGGCATCTTTGTTTGCTTTCTTAATATGTAATGCATATCAGTTTCTGAAATCTTAAGTCTGCAACTTAAGTATAAGGGAAACGGAACATTGCTTTCCAGTTTAGGAAAGTGACGTCACTCTAAGGAACTCTCTCTCGGCCAAACAGATGTGAACAATCTTCAGGTGTCCAGGAGCCTGCAATGCCCATCAGTACACTGACAGTACGGATTAAATAAATCAAATTAAGAAGAATATTCTTTGTAAGTCTTTATTAAAAATCTACTATTAGCTTGGCTGGTGTGGCTCAGTGGATTGAGCGTGGGCTGGGAACCAGATGGTCCCGGTTCGATTCCCAGTTGGGGCACATGCCTGGGTTGTGGGCCAGGTCCCCAGTGAGGGCCATGTGAGAGGCAACCACACATTGCCGTTTCTCTCCCTCTCTGTCTCCGCCCCCTTCTCCTCTCTCTAAAAATAAATAAATAAAATCTTTAAAAAAAAATCTACTATTAAAATATTTACTGTCTAGTTCTTAAAAAAAAGAAGCTGCATATACAAAGGCACAAAACTTTGGTGATAAGTACGAATTGAATATTTCCTGTTCCACGATCATGTCAATACCTAATTAAGACCAATGAACAAATACTGTTGATGGCTTTCCTTTCAGTCCTGAAGCTGCTTTTCTCTGTTAATAGAGCAGATGTATGTAAAGTTGGCAAGGTTGACTTCTCTATCCCTCAGTTTCTACATCTGTAAAATGAAAATAATACCTTATAAGACTGTTGTGAGGATTAAATGAGATAATACATGTAATATACTCAGAACAGTTCTTGGCATATGTGAAATTCTGAATAAATGTTAGCTAAACTAAGAAGAACAAAAGATGTGGGGCCATTATAAATAAATTAACTGGAAATACCATAAACATTTAATATTTCTGAGCAACTGGACAGAAAGACCAGATTGAACTATAGAAAAATCTAAGAAATGTTACTTGCAGTTCCTGTACAGTTACTGGTACAATTAGCATGCTGATCATATTCTGCTTTCTATCATAGATGTTTATCTTTTTTCTTATTTCCCAAAAGAGATTACACAATTCCTAAGGGTACAGACTACGCTTCTTTCACCCTTGTACTTCTGATACACTAGGCCCAGGGCCTTAAAACAAGAGGCCCTCAAAAATACTTGAGGAATAAAATACTTAGAACATTTTGATCAATGTAGTTGTGGTAAGTGGAAACAGACTGAATAAATTTGGTATCTTTGTACCACAGCAATATATTTCAAAAATATATTAAAATCAGAAAGTGATAGAATGTAATTTATTAAAGAAATTTAACAGCGTTATTCTTGAGGTAACTTCGTGATGAGGGAGGCAGGAGTCTTGCCACATGCCTTCGATTTGAGCACACAAAATTAAACATTCAGTCTTGTGGTCTCATTGACCCGTTTCTTTCTCAGCAGAAGAAATTTTTTTTCTCACTTCTTTCACAAATCTCCTAACATTACTTCCCAGTAACATAACCCTATCACAAGTATCACCTTTAACAAAGGTTTGAAGTGGAAAAAAATTAAAAAGGAGAAAAACAAGTAAGCAGAACATTACCTAAAAAGATAAACTGTTTCTCTGAGGGAAGTTTTTTTGTGGTTACCAGATTAAAGGAGATAACAGATACCATTTATGAAATATAAAGCTAAAGAATATTACATAGGTGTATGTATTCAGTGGTGCAGAATTTAATGAACCAATTCAATAAGAAACCTTAGGATGTCTTTGATTTTCAAGGCAGACTTCTTTTTTTGTCTCAACACAGTAACAAAATGATCAATTCTACCAAAAGAACACCGTTATACTAAAATCTGGATGTTATCAGTAGCACGATCAAGCAAAAGTGAATAAGGTTTAAATCTACATTAATATACAATTTCTTTGATATTATAGATTAATCTTAAAGTACAAACATTTTACTATCTAAAATTACTTTCAATTTATGCTAAAAGAAAAAAGCAATTAATTCTCAATACCTGTTAATGGCTTTTCATGTAACAAGTGAATAGTAATTGATGACTTAGAATGTTCACAAGACAGTTGTGCTTTAAGGCAGTATTTCCCCAAGTATATTTTGAAGAACGAATATGTCCTCCAAAATGCTCTGTAAAGAAAAGTTCTACGATCAAATAATATATCGCCTTTTGGAAAATACTGCATACTTTATATTCTTCTTCCCTCCATACCTCTTGCTTTGGCTAATTTTTCCTTCTATGCTTTGGACCCTATCACTTTCTACCTTCTCTGATTCTCTACGTCATCATTCAGGGCTTTTCTCTTACATAGTCACCTTCAACCCCTTACCTGGATCTCTGACCACACACCTCATCCCCTCCCTAGATACTGCCTTACGTATCCTCCTCATTTCAGTGTCTCAATTTCCTTTATTACTTGTGAAAAAATAGGAAGTATACATATATATATATACACATATATTGGTCTCTGCCCTTTGCTCCTGGTACAGAGATCCTAAAACCCTTATAATTCCGTAACTGATAAGAGCTCTAGGGTGCATTGTTTTACTATTTGGTCTTTGACTCCAGTTCATGACACAGAGCTCCTAAATCCTTTGGAATTTCCTGGGTGATAGGAGCGTTTTTTGTTCTAAGGAGGTGACTCTTGGTGGGTTCCTGGATAGTTTCAGGATTGGTGCTGGTCGCCAGAGACCAAACTATGACTGGAAACTTGGAACCTTCAGCCCCACCCTCACCCTTGTCTTCCAGGAAGGAAAGAGAGGATGGAAACTGAGTAACTAATGAATCATGCCTTTGTGATGAAGCCTTCATAAAAAATCCTAAAATACGGGGTTCAGAGAGCTTCTGGGTTGGTGAGCACATTCAGTATGCTGGGAGGGTGGCACACCCCAACTCCACAGGGACAGAAGCTCCTACACTTGTGGCCCTGCTAGACCTTGCTCTATGTACCTCCTCATTTGTATCCTTTGTCATATCCTCTACTATGTAAGAGTAAATAGTAAGTTGTTCCCTGAGTTCTATAAGCCATTCTACTGTACAAAGGATGGAATTCAAGGTGGAGTCTCAGAAACGTCCAATTTATTGCTGGTCAGTCAGAAGTACAGGTGACAACCTGGGACGTGTGACTGGTGTCTGAGGGGGACGAGGAGTACTGTGGGACTGAGCTCTTAACTTATGGCGTCTACACTACTCCAGTCAGTGTCAGAATTGAGTTCAATTGTAGGACACCCAGCTGGTGTTAGAAGTAAATAGAAAGCCAAACTTTATTTCTTGTATTTTCTATAACTCATTCTTACTTTCTATCACCCAATAAGCTTAAGCTTCCCATTAGGCTATGTAACTGATTTCTTCATTTTCAAAATGTATTTTGAAAATATATCCAAATCATGATGGCAACACAGGAGCATCAGCAGGACAAGAGCAGGCTGTGGAATGGACTACCTACTTTGAATACTGGCCCTACCACTTATTAGCAATGATGCTGACTTAATCATTCCCGCCCTTAGTTTCCTCACTGTAAAATAGAAATAATAATAGTCCCTGTGCCTCATGGAGTTGTAAAGATTACATGAGATAATATCCTTTCTAATAAAATTGGCATCTCCTACAAATCAGCAAAAATAAGTTTAATTATCTATGCCCAAATTCAGTTCAACAGGTATTGAGTGACTGTTACGGGGTTTTGAAAATGGCCACGTGGCCTTTGCCTTTAAGAAACTTACAACCTAGGTGTGATAAGATATGTACAAATAAAGAATGGAACATATTAACACCATAAGCGAGATACAGATAAGGAGGTCAATGAAAGGCTTTATGAACAAGGTGGCATTTGAAATAAACTTCATCAGGCAGAGTGAGTGGGGAGGATATTCCAAGCAGAGGCAATGGTTTGAGCCATGAATGTTTGAAGGCAGAAAATAAAGGCACACTTGAAGTATAGTAAATAGACCACTAAAAGTTGGAACATAGCTTCCTTGTTTGGTAGTATTGGGAGATGAAGCTGAAAGGGTTGGTTGTGGCCATGGTTTAAGCACCATGTTGAAGGGCAGATTTCTTGCCCAACTCCCCCAAACATTAAGTAGGTAGGTTGAAGACACAATGGCAAATAAAAACAGACATGATCGTTGCCCCATGGAGTTTATGACCTGGAATTAATATAATAACCATTGACATACATGCAAAATTGTAACTGTGATAAATGGTACCAAACAAAAAAAGGTACTTTGTGCTGTTAAAGCATTTAAGGAAAAAAAAAATTGACCTTTACAAGGAAATCAGGGAAGGTATTTTAAAAAAATGGCAAATTGAGATCAGAGGAATGAGTAGGAATTAACTAAGTGAAGAAGGATGGAGAGAGTGTTTTAGGTAGAGAGAATAGCATGGATAAAGGCCCTTTGAGGGTGGGAGGGGGGACATGGCAATATCGGGGACTGAAAGAAGGCCAGGATGGTAGGAGCAGAAAGGGGTGAGACCTTGTAGACTTCAAGGGCTTGTGTCTTGGACTTCCGCCAAGATGGAGGCTTAAGTGGACGCACGGCACCGCTGCTCACAACCAGAGAGATTAGACAATGAGTTCAATAGCAAAATAAACAACCAGAACGGACAGAATCGAACTGAGGGGAAATCTGACACCCAAGAAATTGGAGAGGACGTTCATCCAGACCGGTAAGCAGAACAGAGTCGGGCAGAGCTGGCGGAGAAGCCAAAAGAGAGGCAGTTTGCCGGGAGGGACTCACGCCGGGCACGCCTAGCTAAAGCGTGGCCCTGAGCAACAAGTGAAGCCCGCACGCATCCAGCGGTATAAACGGAGAGGCCAGTGGGAACCAGCAGGGCCGAGACTGGTGAAAAAGGCAGTAAGGAACTAGGGAGCGGAGGGTGATTGGGAGCCAGAAGTGAACCGAGCAGGCGCCATTGCTCCCTTCCCAGGCCCCGCCCCCAGAGGAATCGTCACAACACATCCAGGTAGGTGCCCGGCACCGGCAAACACCTAAGGCTCCGCCCCATTAAAGTAACAGGTGCACCGAGATAAAAAAGAAAGAAAATGGCCAAAATGAAAGATCAGAACAAATTACAACTAATAGATGAGGACATTACCAACCTATCAGATGCACAGTTTAAAATACTGGTAATCAGCCCTGGCTGGTGTAGCTCAGTGGATTGAGCGCGGGCTGGGAACCAAAGGGTCCCAGTTCGATTCCCAGTCAGGGCACATGCCTAGGTTGCGGGCCAGGTCCCCAATGAGGGCCATGTGAGAGGCAACCATACATTGCTGTTTTTCTCCCTCTCTTTCTACTTCCCTTCCCCTCTCTCTAAAAATAAATAAATAAAATCTTTAAAAATAAATAAATAAATAAATAAATAAATAAAATACTGGTAATCAGGATGCTCACAAAATTGGAAGAAAGGTGGACGCAAATAAATGAACAAATGAAGGATACGCTAAAGATAATGAGGGAGGATATACAGGGAAGCAATAGGGAAAAGAAGGAAGCTGGGACTCAAACCAATGGGGTGGACCAGAAGGAAGAAACAAGAATTCAAAAAAATTAGGAGGGACTCAGGAACCTCAGAGACATTTGTAAATGACCCAACATCCAGATCATAGGGCTGCCAGAAGGAGAAGAGGAACACCAAGATTGAATGTATATTTGAACAGATAATGAAGGAGAATTTCCCAAATCTGGCAAAGGAAATAGACTTCCGGAAGTCCAAGAAGCTCAGAGAACCCCAAAGAAGCAGGACCCAAAGAGGAACACACCAAGGTACATCATAATAAATTACCCAAGATTAAAAATAAGGAGAGAATCCTACAAGCAGCAAGAGAAAAGGAGACAATTACCTACAAAGGAATTCCCATAAGACTGTCAGCGGATTTCTCAAAGGAGACCTTTCAAGCAAGAAGGGGCTGGAGAGAAGTATTTCAAAGAATCATGAAAAGCAAGGACCTACAACCAAGAATACTCTATCCAGCAAAACTTTCATTTAGAATGGAAGGGCAGATAAAGTGCTTCTTAGATAAGGTCAAGTTCAAGGAGTACATCATCACGCAGCCTTTACTATATGAAATGTTAAAGGGATTTATATAAGGTATGGAGAGATATCAACAGGGGAGTGGGAGGGAGGAGGAAAAAAGTACAGAGAAAAAGTAGCATAAACGGTAGATAGAAATCAGACAGGGGCAGGTTAAGAATAGTATAGGAAATATAGAAGCCAAAGAACTTATGTGGATGACCCATGGACAAAAACTAAAGGATGGGGAATGGGGGGGAGGGGGCAGGGGGGAATAAAGGGGGGGAATGGAGCAATTGTAATAGAATAATGAATAAAATATATATATAAAAAAAGAAGAAAAAAATGGCTTATGTCTTTATCCTAAGCAGTGATAGGACATAATTAATTTTCATTTTGAAAGTATAATTCTAGCTGTAGTGTGGAAAGTGCATCAGTAACATTCAGTTTAGATGGTTCCATAAATTCACACACTGATGTAACACTTCTACAGCAAACACGTATCAATAATAGGTGAAATATAGAAAGCAAAAACAGCTTCCGCCAAGATGGCGGCGTAGGTGGACGCACTGCACCGCTACTCACAACCAGAGAGTTTAAACAACGAACTCAATAGCGAAAAATAAACATCCAGAACGGAAAGAATCGAACTGAAGGGAAGTCCGACACCCAGGAAGTTAGGGAGGATGTACATCCAGGCCGGTAAGCGGGGCAGAACCAAGCGAAGGAGCCAAGTGAGAGGCAGTTTGCCTGGAGGAACTCACCTCGCGAGCGCCTACACAAAACACTACCCCGAGCAACGGGTGAACCTCGCAGGCCGGCGGCGTAACCAGAGAGGCCAGTGGGAACCAGCAGGGCCAAGACTGGCGGAAAAGGCAGTGGGGAACTGGGGAGCAGAGGGTGATAGGGAGTGGCGGGGAACCGCAGACGCCATTGCTCCCTCCCAGGCCCCACCCCCAGAGGAAACGTCACAAAATAACGACCCAGGTTGCCAGGCACCAACAAACACCTAAGACTCCGACAGGTGCGCCGAGGTAAAAAAGAATGAAAATGGCCAAAACGAAAGATCAGAACAAATTACAACTAACGGACGAAGAGATAGCCAAATTAACAGATGCCCAGTTTAAAACAATGGTAATCAGGATGCTCACAAAACTGGAAGAAATAGTTGAACAAATGAACAATACGATAAACATAATGGAGGAAGATTTACAGGGAACCAATAGGGAAAAAAAGGAAGCTTGGACTCAAACCAATGGGGTGGACCAGAAGGAAGAAACAAGAATTCAAAAAAATGAGGAGGGACTCAGGAACCTCAAAGACATTTGTAAACCACCCAACATCCGGATCATAGGGCTGCCAGAAGGACAAGAAGAACACCAAGAAATTGAACGTATTTTTGAACAGATAATGAACAAGAACTTCTCAAATCTGGCAAAGGAAATAGGCTTCCTGGAAATCCAAGAAGCTCAGAGAACCCCAAAGAAGCGGGACCCAAAGAGGAACACACCAAGGCACATCATAATAACATTATCCAAGGTCAAGAATAAGGAAAGAATCTTACAAGCAGCAAGAGAAAAGGAGACAGTTGCCTACAAAGGAATTCCCATGACTGTCAGCGGATTTCTCTAAGGAGAACTTCCAAGCAAGAAGGGGCTGGAGAGAAATATTTCAAAGCATGAAAAGCAAGGACCTACAACCAAGAATAATCTATCCAGCAAAACTGTCATTTGGAATGGAAGGGCAGATAAAGTGCTTCTCAGATAAGGTCAAGTTCAAGGAGTACATCATCACGCAGCCTTTACTATATGAAATGTTAAGGGGGTTTATATAAGGACTCATGAGAGAAGGCACCGAGGCCAGTTCAGCTACCGGGGAACTCAGATCAGCCACAGCCCAGACGCTTGTGAGGTAAGCAAGCAAAATACAACCAGAGAAACAAATTATAACCAGAGACATTGAAATTTAGAACAATCTGGCAGTAACTAGAGGGGAGGGGAGGGGGAAGGGGATAATGGGGACAAGGGTATTCAGGAACTGCTATAAAGGACACATGGACAAAACCAAGGGGGAGGGTGGAAGCAAGGGAGGGAGGTGGGTTTGCCTGGGATTGGGGGTGGGGGTATATGCAGACAACTGTAAGTGAACAACAATAAAATAATTTAAAAAAATAAAATAAAATAAAATCTTAAAAAAAAAGAAAGCAAAAACAAAAAAGATGTTGACAAGCTAAAAAAACAAGATAGAACATTCAAAGCAAAAAAATCTTGAGCAGAGCTGAAACCACAGCCTGCTTAGCTCTGAGTCCCAGCATAGGCCCACGGAGGCAGGGAATCAATTCCCCTGGGGTAGCAGAGACCCACGGCGTGCCACGCGAGATGGGGCAAAGCCAGATTTACTGCTCACGGCTGGGGCACGGGTAAGGCTCCTCAAGTGGCAAAGGAGGCTGCAATAAAGAAAAAACCCATTTGAAGTTATGGTCTGTAACTAGCTATAAGCCCAGGAAGGCAGATACAGACAGACAACCTAACAGTGATTGGATCTATGATATTCCCAATCTCAAAACAGGACTCAGAAACTAGGAAGATGAATAATCCCAAAATTTTGGGGCAGGGACAGCATCAACATAGAGTAAGTTAAGAAGAGAGGAAATATGAAAGAGAGGAAGAACAAATAAAAACTCTAACTTGAAATGAAAATGAGTTCGCAAATCAAAATTCCAAAATGTGAAAAAAATTAATGCTAAGACAACAAAATCAACAATTAAAACATAAAGTTATCAATGAAATTAATTCTGTAAAAGTTTCAAATATTTTAAGATGTTGAACATGTTCAGATACAAATGAATATATTCCATTTAAGATGAAGAAGATAATGTGAAACAAAAACAGGCAGAAATGAAACAAGAACAGACAGATGTTTTTAAAAATAAAAAATCTTGAATAAGTTATTAAATAATGAATTCAACAGATGTGATAAACTTCAGCCTGGTCACAATAAGAAAAAATTTATGAATTGGAAGTTGGTACTGAGAAATTCACCCAAAATACAGCACAGAAATGGAGATTTAGAGATGGAGAGACTAGGTAGGAAGTGGATTATGGAGATGAGAAATTTTAAGAGGTTTTATTGCTATTAATATCATAGTATGAGTAGATCTTTTTATGGAGAAAAAGCTCAATTATAACTGGAAAGCTTCCATTTAGATTAATCCTGTAACTTTATATATACAAGCAACTTCTAGGCATTTATGGTTTAGAAAGACTAAGTAAGAAAAATGGCCTACTGATTAAATTAAATGATGTCAGGTTGAGTTTGCAAGCTTCTTTTTCATATTAAAGAAATGCTACTAAAAAAAAAAAAAAAAGAAATGGCACTGGCTATAATTACTTAACAAACACCAAAGACAATTCTGATACTCAAACCCAGCAGAGTATCTCTTCAAATCTTAGAGGGTTTACTATACAGGAGGTATGGGAGGTTATATCCTTTCTGACCAGATTTTTGAGAACTGCAAGGAAATTATAATTTTTTTTTTGAGATAGGGGAAGGGAGGGAGAAAGAGATGGTGAGAAACATTGATGTGTGAGAGATTCATCAATCGGTTGCCTCTCATACGTGCCTGACTGGGACAAAACCTGCAATCCAGACATGTCCCTTGATGGGGAATCAAGCTGGAGACTTTTGTTTTGCTTTGCAGGATGCCCAACCAACTGAGCCACAACAATCAGGGCTATAGTTATAAATTTTGAAAACAATATCTAGTACTGCTATGGATGACTGTGGAGCTGAAGTAAAAAATCAGTGTACTCATTTTCGAGAGAGGTCAGAAATCATGAGTTCTGCTACCAAACCTCTGACCGGTGTCAGAAAGCCTTAGTGATAGTGAGTTAGGCCTCCCTCCAGCTCACACACTGTTCTTCTGACTGCTGCTGATGCGTACACAATCCATTTGCCTGGTTGTAACAAGGATATTGTAAAAAGCAGAGTTCCCACATGGCCATGCATTACCAGGGCTCAACAGAGGAATTTCTTTGGTTTAAATATTAGCGTTAACGGGAAAAACCTGGTTCTTCTTCCCGATGCAGTACAGAATTACAGATCAGCAGGTCCATTAGTATGTAAGCAGGGCTTATTAGAGATAGGTTCTCATGGAAGAGAACAGGCCTTTCTGAGGTGGGGTGAAAGGCAAGAGCCCCATGTGCTTTGTTCTGAGGACTTGTATAGATGATGGGGTGGGGCTGAAGAAGTGACATATTGATTGACGGGTAAAGGTGGTGCCAGCTTTCCTGGGGGGGCATGACTACCCAAACTTAGGTATGATTGGGTCTGCTAGCCTGAATCCTTATCTTGCTCCAGACTCCATTTGTTCATCTTGTTGTAAAACATATGTGACAGGAGGCAGTTAATTAAAGTTGAAGCAGTTGCCCAAAGTTATTTTCAGGGTCTTTCTGTAAGCATTAGGGATTCCCTTGTAAAACAGATAGTGACCACAGGCAGGCAATTAACCAAAGTTGTTTTATGGGCTTTTTCTTTGGGCACTGGAAACCACTCCCATCCCTTCCCTCTTCCAGGCCTTGGGATAAATACAGTTTCAAGGCTTTCTTTCCCAGATAGTGGAAATGATACATAGAATTTCAAGGATTTCTCTCCTGCAGTGATAACATAGTGTTTCTTGTGATGTTGGAACACCTGGCAATATTATCAGACCAGGCTCAGGACTGCTGAGTTAGTGGGTGAGACATGTCTCCCTCCTGCTCCCTGCCTTGGTTCACTATCCATCCTGCCTAAGTGCTAATAGGTGTTTCCTGGCAACCAGGACACTAGCCGCTGGCCAGCAACAACAGCACCGTCTCAGAGTTCTTCCCATGCTGTCTCCTGCTTCATTAGGACTGACAGTATTTTCCCTAAATGACTCATTTCCAGTTAATCTTATGAATTATGTGATTCCTACAAATTAATCAGTCTTATAGTGGAAATAACTTCCTCGAACGGTGTATCAGAACTGGGTATCCTCAGGCTTCTCCACGTCCTGCTCTCTCCACTCCTCCTGCCCCTGTCCCAGAACCTTTGAGAATCTCTTGAGTAAAGAGAGGTGTTCAAAATGGACATAGCGGGTGCTTTTGTAATGATGTGCAGGCGGATAAAAGGATGGACCCCTACTCTTTCAGCAATTATGCTTTCATCTTAAAGTGTGTGGACAGTATTTATAGCCAAATTAATAGAGCACTTTATGGTATGAATTTTGTGAGCCAACGTCAAACCTCTTATTTTTCCTAAGCTAATTTTACCTTTGCGCTTTTTTCTTATTTTAACTTAGTTTAAATTTATTTTATTTTCTGCATTGTGTATATTATTATAACCATTTTATATCTCTTATGGAACAAAGTGGGCAGAAAAAAAAACTGTAAATAAAGAATATCCACTTTGGAAGTGAATAAGATATAGCCTTCCTAATACTATTTCGAAAAAAAAATGTCTAGATAAAACTGCAATAAAAATGTAAGATTTGAGCCCTGGCTGGTGTAGCTCAGTGGATTGAGCACGGGCTGGGAACCAAAGGGTCCCGGCTCGATTCCCAGTCAGGGCACATGCCTTGGTTGCGGGCCAGGTCCCCAGTGGGGGCCATGTGAGAGGCAACCATACATTGCTATTTCTCGCCCTCTCTGTCTCCCTCCCTTCCCCTCTCTCTCTAAAAATAAATAAATAAAATCTTAAAAAAAAAAGTAAGATTTGAATCAACTAATCTTAATTGTATTTAACTGGAAGAAAAGCCAGCCTTTACAAGTCTTCAATAGAAACTATTTTTTTCTTTCTTTTTCTTTTTTAAAATATTTTATTTATTTATTCTTAGAGAGGGGGAAGGGAGGGAGAAAGGGAGAGAAATATCAATGTTTGGTTGCCTCTCGTGTACCCCTTACTGGGGACCTGGTCTGCAACCTAGGCATGTGCCCTGGCTGGGAGTTGAACCAGTGATGCTTTGGTTCACAGGCCTGTGCTCAATCCACTGAGCTACACCAGCCAGGGCAATAGAAACTATTTTAATAGGAAAAAAATTTTTATCTTAAAATAAATGTTAATACAAAATTAATAATAAGGTGTTACCATTGCAGTAAAATTAGGTAAGAATAATTTATATAGATTAAAAAACATGTTTAAGTAAATTTACTATTCACTCTGGAATTGTGGCTTACCTTATAGATTTAACAAATATCTTTTAAAAATGTTGTTTCAAGTGAGTATCATATTTTCACAGGTAGCCTCTACCTACCACATTCCTGAGCAGTGTGTTTTAAAATACTGTCATAGAAGCAAGGTACACACAATAATGATTCACAAAGACAACCTCACCACACCCCCGAATAATTATCACACAAATGTTATCAGTGATGCATCAAGAGGAGAAGCAATTTGCCATTAAGATTTTGGCAGCC
Source organism: Micronycteris hirsuta (assembly GCA_004026765.1). Taxonomy (NCBI): domain Eukaryota; kingdom Metazoa; phylum Chordata; class Mammalia; order Chiroptera; family Phyllostomidae; genus Micronycteris; species Micronycteris hirsuta. The sequence continues at coordinate 130,310 of PVJI01002322.1, read as the reverse complement.
TGGCAACGCTGTGTTCATAACAATGCTGCTCTAAGATACTGGATCACCTGACTAATGCAATCGGGGGAATTTTGTTTCAAACACTATGTAAAGTATACCTTTTGGGGATAGTTGAAAAGAAATATATGTGAGGCCAAATTCACTATAGAAACTTTGCCTTTAACTTTCTACTTATTCCCTTGATCACATCACTAAAAACCCACTTATCTGACAGTTGATCATGGAATTCATTAGCAGTTGGTACACATAAGAATAGTTTGGAGTGGTGCAGACTATTCTAGCAGTCATATGACAAACAGAAGGCCTACAATGTGTCAGGCAGGTGGAATGGGTAGAATAGCATGTGGATAAGAAAATCTAGTCAGTCTGGCATTATTTGATGTAGGGCAACATGATTTCCCTGAGTTATCATGTTATGAAAGATGAATAGTAAGAAAAAAACCAAGAACCATTTTTTTTTTTTTTTTAAAGATTTTATTTATTTATTATTTTTAGAGAGAGGGGAAGGGAGGGAGAAAGAGAGGGAGAGAAACAGCAATGTGTGGTTGCCTCTCACGTGGCCCTCACTGGGGACCTGGCCCGCAACCCAGGCATGTGCCCTGACTGGGAATCGAACCGGGACCCTTTGGTTCCCAGCCCGCGCTCAATCCACTGAGCCACACCAGCCAGGGCCCAAGAACCATTTTTTATGTTCTTCAGTGACTCCTTGATTGTCATCCACTAATGCCTATTTATTTCCCCAAGTCACTTAGAGTAAGCCAGATGTAACTCTTTTAAAAATAAGGAGTAAAGATTAGATCTACTTTGTCCCCCTCCCCACCATGTAGTAAGTGTATAGATTAGCCCTTCCTAAACCCTAATGAAATCGTACTTAAATGCTGCTACCTGATTAGTTTCCTTAAAATTCACAGTTCAAGTGTACGGTTTCCAGTGATTTTTTTTTTTATTTTTTTTATTTTAGGCTTATGAATACATACTAACAGTGACTTATCTAAGTGATTATTTTAGAAGTTCCAGAGCAGGAGTGTCAAACTCATTTTCACCAGGACCACATCAGCCTTGTAGCTGCCTTCAAAGGGCCGAATGTAATTTTAGGACTGTATAAATGTAACTCCTCCTTAACAGTTAAGTGAGAGCTCGGAGCTGCAGCTGGGTAGCAACTAGGTGCGGGCAGATAAAACGAGGTGGAGGGCGGAATTCGGTCCTCGGGCCTTGTGTTTGCCACCTGTGCTCTAGAGAGAGACATGCAATTGCATTGGTTTGATAATGCATAGAATTACTTTCAGACTCAGGTTTCCCCGACCAGCACATTCTCTCTGGGATGGCTGACATATTTTTTAAAAAGCAGTACTCTATTTAACTTAAATCAACATAAGGCTAATATAACTACTTGATAACTAACTGTTGGTTATGGGAACATGACAAACCTCTATTTTGAAAATGGAAGAAGTATATTATTCTTAGGACCAAGTTTCAGTACCTTAAAATGAGTTTCCTACATTTAGTTTAAAAAACAAATTCCCAATCTAAGAATCACTAAGACTTCTAATGATTCTGAGTGTTTGACTTCAATAATTGCTTGTTTTTGTAAAGCAGTGTTAGTGCACTTCTGAGAAGTTGTTCTTGTTTAACAGTAGTTCTCAAAATATGGTCCCCACACCAGCAGTATTAGCATTAAGTAGGAACTTCTCAGAAATGTAAATTGCAGCCCCACCCCAGACCTTCTGAATTGGGAACTCTGAGTGTGGGCCAGCGATCCTAGTTTAGCAATCCCTCCAGGTGATTCTGATGCACATTAAAGTTTGAGAAATCAAAATTCTACAACAGAAATATTAGTAAAGTTTATAATATTTAAGTTTTATTTTAAAGTTTCTTATCTTTAAAAATATAAAGTTTTTTAAAAAAGAAATGCAATAAGTACTTGTAAAAATATCTAACTGTATACAATCAAAAGTGAAGTTCCTTCTTAGAGTTTAATTAGAAATAATTAGATTAATAACTCCTAGCCTTAAAAACACAGAACTAACCACTATTAAGTTCCATTAGGAAGAAACTGTTGTTAACCAGTTGACTAATATTAAGAAAATGTTTAGGAGTAATCTCCAATCACTCGCCATTTCCACACCATTAGTAATCAACAAAGATGAATAAACTGGGAAAAATGACAAGTTTTCAATATAGAAAAATATTACTCAAACATGTTCCCAGAGCAGACACGGGGTAGGTATGTTCTTTGAGGGAAATACAGCAGCAGGACACCCAAGTTTTGAGACCCACTGAATAAGACCGGCTACCTCTAAAACCAGCCCTTAAGAGAGCAGGAGGAACAATTATATGAAGAGTATTTAAAAGTTAACAAGGTATAATAAAAATTCCTCTTCAATACTTGAGTTAACATTTGCCATTGCAAACACCGTAAGGTATTTATGAGGTTCCTTGCTACTTAAACACTATTGAAACATAATGTCAAGCACAGTTTGTGCCAAACTCCACAATTTCTACAAATTTGGGTAAAAAATAGCCCCAGAATTATACACACAAAACACTGAGCATAATTTATTGTACCTTAGGTTCTTTAAGTTGCCATAACATTTACAAGAGGTTATGTAATCAACAGGAAAAACATAAAATAACTTGGGTGGCAGGGAAAAAATGAAAACTCACTGGCAAGTAAATGCTACAGGCAAATGACCTTTAATGGCTAATAACCCTTGCTTGCATTTTCCTCTCACCGTAGTAAAACCAACTAAAAGATGGCAATCAAAACAAATTCTGCAGTCTTTCAACCACACTACTTTCTATTCAATCGCCCAAGCATGCTGTAAGAATGAAAGCCTTCAGTGCTGATGTCTGGCCATAATTCTTTTAAATCACATTGTAAGTTTCCATTCTGTGAAACCATTTTAACCAATTCTCTGTTATCTACAAAAACAGGGAGCAGAGTTTTGAACAGCTAGCAAGATTAACTAAAATGATGTACACCCTCTACAAGACAAGCTTATGAACACCTGAAAATCCAAACTGCAAAAGGAACAAGGGACAAAAATATTAGGACTGAATCATGTCATGGGTAGGTTGGAGCGGGGGAGGTTGAGGAGGAAGGAGAGAAAGGGAGAGATAATGAGAGAGAAAATGCACGAAAAATAGCTTTTCACATTATACCCTTTTGTTTTCTGGGTGAAAGGTTAGTATGTTGTCCCTGTCCCCTCAAGGCAGTCTCACATCACATGTTATTAATGATGACTTGCTAGCTCAAAAAAAAAGACAAACCAAACAACCCCATCTTACAGTGAATGCTGTGAAAGTATGAGTCACAAAGACTATAGAATTCCTACCTGATTATTCTAGAAAAAATGACTAACAAATGCATCAGCTCTTTCCACATAAAACTACAGTGAAGGAATTTGATATTGAGAAAAAAAGCCTAGGCAAACACAGTTTGCATTGTCACGTTGAAACTCATTCTGCTCCTGGGCTAGCTGTGACTTATGTGACCAGCAGGCCAACACCAACCTCTGTGTGGTAGTCATTAGAGTTGTTCAAATACACGAATCATCTTTCTCCTTTCAGAAACAGGGCAGAATTGCTTTCCCCACCCTGCTAAGCTCAGGGGTAGCTATGTAACTTGTGCTAGCTGCTAATAAAGGATGAGCGGAAGCGATGGGCATCATATCTGAGCAGAAGCTTCGTGTGTCAGCGTGCACTTCACCACTTTCCCCTTTCCCTTTGTCACAGTGCTTGGCAATATTCCAGAAAGTTATTCTGTGTCCTAGAATGAGGATGATGATGACACAGATGGCCAAAAATGGACGCATAGCAGGAGAAAGAAATAATTTGTTGTTTTAAGCCACTGAAATTTTAGGTTTATTACTTCAGCATTACCTACCCTATCCTGACCAATATAATGAGTCTTTTATTTTCTCTATATTGTTGATATATTTCTTACTTAGTTACTTTCAGGAGAAGTTGGCCTTTATTTAAAGATTCAACTTTAGATTTTAAGCATCAGTTCAAAAATAAGACCCCAAAATGAAAAAACTAAAAGACTAAACTGACAGTTATTTAAATTAGAAGACTAAACACATCATAAAAAACTACCATGCTTTTTCTTCTACAATGTAAAGACCACAGACAACTAAATGCACTCACAGGATTGCTGGGTTGTTTTATTTTTTCCTTCTAAGTTTATTCAGCTAGGTACCAGGTAACTGCAGTAAGTGCTTTTCATGGATTAGCTCGTTTAATCTTCACATAAGACACCTGGGAGTTAAGTAACTTAGTCCAAGTCTCATAACTAGCAAGTAAGAATAGCTGCAAGTGAAGTAAAACTCAAGAAGCCTAGTCTTTCAGAGTTAACCCTATAAAGCAGATGTTATTTCTAACAGGTTATAATTTACTGTACATACATCTGTTCATTCTTTCATTCACTAAGTATCTATTGAGCACTTATTATGTTCAAGACTCTTTACTCAGTGCTGAGGATATAACAGTGAGCAAGACACATAAGATCTTTAATTTCAGGGCACTTACAATGGAGGAGACAGATAAAGAAAACAAAAAATAGAGAGGTAATTGTAGATACCTATGAAAAATTAAATCAGTTATTTATTGCTGTGTAATAAACTACCCCAAAACTTGAGTTAAAAATGACCACTTATTTTCTCACAGTACTATGGGTTGGACTCAGCTGGACAGTTATTCTGTTCCACATGGCATTGGCTAGGCTCATTCATGCAACCACAATCAGTTGGCAGGCTGTCTGGAGGCTATCTGGTCCTGGATGACCTTGCATATCTAAAGCCTTAGTTGGGATGATTGCAAGCTCTTCTCTCTCTCTTTCTCTCTCTGCACACTGCTCCTCACCCCCTTCATATGGTATCTCATCCTCAAGGAGACTAGCTTGGGCTTATTCACAAGGTAGTGGTCCTCCAAGAGTGACAGCATAGCTGCATGGCTTCTTAAGTCCCTTGCTTGGAAGTCCCACAATATCATTTCTACCATATTCCACTGGTCAAAGCAAGTCATGAGGCAAGCTGAGATTCAGGAGATGTGGAAATAGACTCCATTCTCCTAAAAAGAGAAACTGCAGAGAACTAGCAAGAATTGTTCCATAAGACAGACCACATGTTAGGACACAAAACAAGTCTTAATACATTTAAGAACACTTCCGGCCAAGATGGAGGTGTAGGTAGACACACTGTGCCTCTTCGCACAACCAAAAGAGGAAAAACAACAATTAAAAAAAAACAAAAACAGCAAGATCTGAGAGAAAACTGAACTGAGTGGAAGTCCAACAACCAAGGAGTTAAAGAAGACACGTTCATCCAGACCGGTAAGCGGGGTACAGCCGGGTGGAGAGGGCTCGAAGAGACAGGGTTTGTGGAGCTGTACCGGCAACCAGAGAGGCCCGTGGTGGGCGCGCCTGGCCAAAACGCAGCAGGCGCACTCGGCGAAACCGGGGCTGAGACTGATGGACGGGGTGGTCCCTCATTCTCATGCAGATAAACTCGGGGGGGAAAGCTGGGGAGTGGATAGACCTCGAGGCCCACCAACGCAGGGAAATAAAGCCTCAAACCACCGATTGAAAACACCTCTGGGGGTTGAGGAGGCAGTGGGAGGAACTCCCGGCCTCACAGGAGAGTTCGTTGGGGAGGCCCACAGGGACTTGGAACTGTGCAGGCCAGTCCACTCACCCTGGAGCCAGCAAAGAAGGACCCAACTTGCTTGTGGGTAGCTGGGGAAGTGCGGAGAACAGAGCAAGCGCCATTGTTCTCTCAGGCCCCGCCCCCACAGACAGCGTCACAACACAACGACGTCGGTTACCCTGCCCCAGTGAAAACCTAAGGCTCCGCACCTGAAAGTAACAGGCGCACTGACAAAGAAAAATGGCCCAAATGAAAGAACACATCAAAGCTCCAGAAAAAATACAACTACGTGACGAAGAGATAGCCAACCTATCAGATGCACAGTTCAAGGCACTGGTAATCAGGATGCTCAGAGGATTCGAAGAAAGACTGTCGCAATTACTTGAACAAATGAAGGATAATATAAAGGAAATGAGGGGAAATCTGCAGGGAACCAATAGGGACGAGAAGGAAACTGGGACTCAAATCAACGGAGTGGACCAGCAGAAAGAAAAAACATCCAACCAGAAAAGAAGGAAGAAACAAGAATTCAAAAAACTGAGGAGAGGCTTAGGAACCTCCAGGACTTCTTTAAATGTCCTAATATCTGAGTCATAGGGGTGCCAGAAGGAGAAGAGGAAGACCAAGGGATTGAAAACTTATTTGAACAAATAATGAAGGAGAACTTTCCCAAGCTGGTGAAGGAAATAGACTTCCAGGAAGTCCAAGAAGCTCAGAGAGTCCCAAAGAAGTTGGACTCAAAGAGGAACACACCAAGGCACATCATAATTACATTACCCAAGATTAAAAATAAGGAGAGAATCTTAGAAGCAGCAGGAGAAAAGGAGACAGTTACCTACAAAGGAATTCCCATAAGGCTGTCAGCTGATTTCTCAAAAGAGGAATCTTGAAGGTAAGAAGGGGCTGGAGAGAAGTATACCAAGTCATGAAAGGCAAGGACATACATACAAGATTACTCTATCCAGCAAAACTTTCATTTAGAATGTAAGGGCAGATAAAGTGCTTCTCAGATAAGGTCAAGTTCAAGGAGTTCATCATCACCCAGACTTTATTACATGAAATGTTAAAGGGATTTATATAAGGCATGGAGGGATATCAACAGGGGATAGGGAGGGGGAGAGAGGAGGAAAAAACTACAGAGAATAAGTAGCATAAGCAGTAGGTAGAAAACAAACAGGGGGAGGTTAAGAATAGTATAGGAAGTGTAGAAGCCAAAGAACTTGTGTGTATGACCCATGGACAAAAACTAAAGGGTGGGGAATGGGACGGGGCGGTGGGGGGTATGGGGCGGAGGGGAATACAGGGGGGAAAATGGGAGAACTGTAATAGCATAATCAATAAAATATATTTAATAAAAAAACAAGGAATCTTGGAGACCATTCTAATAAAAATCATATTAACAATAAAAGAAAAAAGAAAAAAAAGAGAGAGGACCCAAATAAATAAAATCAGAAATAAAAGAGGAGGTAACAACTGACATCACAGAAATACAAAGGATTGTAAGAAAATACTATGAACAACTATATGCCAACAAATTGGACAACCCAGGAGAAATGGACAAATTCCTAGAAACATACAATCTTCCAAAACTAAATCAGAAAGAATAAGAAAACTTGAATAGATCAATTACAACTAATGAAATTGAAGCAGTAATCAAACAACTCCCAGCAAATTAAAGTCCAGAATGGGATGGCTTCACAGGTGAATTTTACCAAACATTTAAAGAAGAACTAACACCTATCCTTTTCAAAATATTCCAAAAAATTCAAGAGGAAGGAGGACTTCCAAGCTCTTTTTACGAGCCATTATTATCCTAATTCCAAAACCAGATAAAGACACTACAAATAAAGAAAACTACAGGCCAATATCCCTGATGAATATAGTTGCTAAAATCCTCAATGAATATTAGCAAACCAGATCGAGCAATACATTAAAAAGATCATATACTATGATCAAATGAGATTTATTCCTAGTATGCAAGGTTGATACAATATCCACAAATCAATAAATGTGATTCACCACATTAAAAAAATGAAGGATAAAAACCACATAATTGTATCGACAGATGCACAAAAAGCATTAAATAAAATTCAGCACTCATTTATGATAAAAACTCCCAGCAAAGTGAAAATAGGGGGATCATACCTCAAATAATAAAGGCCATCTATGACAAACCCACAGCCAACATCACTCAATGGGCAAAAACTAGAAGCATTTCCTGCTCTGGGTGGGTGGCTCTCGGCTGTAGTTTCATTCCAACACCGAAGGGTTGCACGTTTTATCCCTGGTTAGGGAACATACCTATGTTGGGGGTTCAATCCCAGCTGGGATGCATATGGGAGGCAACGCATTAATGTTTCTCTCTCACATCTCTCTCCTCCACCCCCTCTAAAATCAATAAAAATCAATAAATATATCCTTGGGTGAGGATTTAAAAAAAGCGTTTCCATTAAGATCAGGAACAAGACAGGGAAGTCTGCTTTCACCACTTTTATTTAACATAATACTGGAAGTCCTCACCACAGCAATCAGACAAAAAGAAGAAATAAAAAGACTTACAAATTGGGAAGAAGTAAAATTGTCATTATCTGCAGATGACAAGATATTGTACATTAAAAACCCTAAAGACTCTGCCAAAAAACTACTAGATCTAAAAAACAAATTTGGCAAAGTAGCAGAATACAAAATTAACATTCAGAAATTGGTGGCATTCTTATACACCAATAATGAACTCCTAGAAAGCAAAATTAAGAAAACAATCTCATTTAGTATTTCAACAACAACAAAAAGAAAGGTACCTAGGAATAGATTTAAATAAGGATATAAAAGACCTATACTCAGAAAATTATAGGATACTAAAGAAAGAAATTGAGGAAGATACAAATAAGTGGAAGCACATGCTGTGTTCATGGATTAGAAGAAGTAACATCATTAAAATGTCCATACCACCCAAAGCAATCTATAGATTCAACACAATTCCTATCAAGATTCCAATGACATATTTCACAGCTCTAGAACAAATATTCCCAAAATTTATATGGAACCAAAAAAGACCCCATAGAGCCTTGGCAATCTTGAGAAAGAAGAACAAAGCTGGAGGCATCACAGTACCTTATATCAAACTATACTACAAGGCTACTGTAATCAAAACAGCCTGGTACTGGCATAAATATAGACATATAGATCAATGGAACAGAACAGGGAGCACAAAGATAAACCTACGCTTTTATGTTCAATTAATATTTGACAAAGGAGGCAAGAGCATACAATGAAGTAAAGATAGTCTCGTCAATAAATGGTGTTGGGAAATTGGACAGGTACATGTGAAAAAATGAAATTAGACCACCAACTTACAACATACACAAGAATAAACTCAAAATGGATAAAAGGCTTAAATATAAATCATAAAACAATAAAAATCATAGAAGAAAACATAGGCAGTAAATCCTCAGACATCTCTTGTGGCAATTCTTTTGCTGACATATCTCCTTGGGAAAGGGAAACAAATGAAAAAATAAACAAATGGGACTACATAAAGTAAGAAGCTTTTGCACAGCAAAAAAATAAAAAAATAAAAAAAATGAAAAGGCAATCTACTGCATGGGAGAACATGTTTGCCAATGATACATCTGACCTTATTTCCAAAATATATAAAGAATTTCTACAACTCAACACCAGGAAGACAAATAACACAGTTAAAGAATAGGAAAAGGACCTGAATAGACACTTCTCCTCCAAAGAGGACATACAGACGGCTAACATATATGAAAAAATGCTCAACATCACTAATCATGAAAGAGGTGCAAATAAGAACCACCATGAGATATCATCTCATATCTGTCACTATGGCTATCATCAGTAAATCAACAAACAAGTGCTGGCGAGGATGCAGAGAAAAGGGAGCCCTCATGCACTGTTGGTGGGAATGCAGATTAGTGCAGCCACTCTGGGAAACAGTATGGAGTTTCCTCAAAAAACTAAAATGGAACTGCCTTTTGACTTAGTAATCCCACTTCTGGGAAGAGATTCCAACAAACCTGAAACACTAATTAAAAAAATATATGCACCCCTACATTCATTGCAGCACTATTTACAATAGTCAAGCTCTATAAACAGTCCAAGTGCCCAACAGTAGATGAGTGGATAAAAAAGCTGAGGTACATTTACACGAGGGATACTCCTTGGTCATAAAAAGTAAAGCAGGGAAATTTTACCTTTTGCAACAGGATAGATGGACCTGGAGACTATGATGCTAAGCGAAATAAGCCAGTCAGAGAAAGACAATTACCATATGATCTCACTTATCCACAGAATCTAATGAGCAAAATAAACCAACAAAATAGAAACAGAGGCACGGACATAGGGAACAGACTGAGAGATGTCAGAGGGGAGGTGGTCGGGGGACCGGATGAAAGGAGAAGGGATTAAACAAAAAAAGCATATATACATGACACAAAGGCACAGACAAGAGTGGTAACAGCCAGAGGGAAAGGCGGCTGTAGGCGAACGCGGGCAAAGGGAAGAAAATGAGGACAGAAAGGCTTTGCTTGGGGCAACAGGCACATGAGTCGATTACGGATAATGTTTTATTGAGTTGTACACTTGAAACCTATATGGTTTTACAAACCAATGTCACCTTAATAAATTCAATAAAAAAAGAGGATATACAGATGGCCAACAGACATATGAAAAGATGCTCAATGTCAGTAATTATCAGAGAAATGCAAGTTAAAACCACAATGAAGTATCCCTCACACTTGTGAGAATGACCGTCATCAATAAGTCAACAAACAGTAAGTACTGGTGAGGATGTGGAGAAAAAGGAACCCTCACGCTCTGTTAGGGGGAATGCAGATTGGTGCGGTATCACCCCAATGGATTCAATGAAAAGGAAAAAAATAAAATGGTACAGGTGCTTTGGAAGTTTGTCAGATCCTCTAAAGAGAGTGTTACCATATAACCTAGTAATTCCACACCTAGGTATTGTATATATACCCAAAAGAACTGAAAACATGTCCATACAAAAACTTGTATATGAGATGTTCACTGTAGCATTATTCTTGATAATCAAAAGTAAAATAATCCAAATGTCCATAAACTAATGAATAAACAAAATGTGATATAGCCATATAACATTATTCAGCAATAAAAAGAAATGAAGTACTAATGCATGCTTTATGCTAAATGAAAATACGAACTGTCTAGAACAGGCAACTCCATAAAGACAGAAAGGGGATCAGTGGTTGCCAAGGACTAAGAGGAAGAAGGGATTGGGAATCACTGCTAATGAGTTGGGGGATACTTTGCGGGGAATGAAAATGTTCTGGAATTATATAAAATTCCAGCTGAAAAACTTTGTGAGTGTACTAAAATCCAATTAACTGTACATTTAAAAAGAGTGAATATATGGTTTATGAATTAGATCTCAATAAAAGAAAAATAAAACTAATATAGACACTGAAGAATTGAGATATATGACTTGGTCAAGACATTAAATTATGTAAAAAAAAATCTAGTCAGGGACTTTACAATCTCCAATTCCACTTAGTATATCCTCTACTTGTATTAACATCAGAAATTAGAAAATTAACTACTGATTTAGTAATAATTTTTAAGCAAAAAACAAAAAAATCTTTTTCAGTAACCAACAAAATCCTTTATTAATCCATATAGTCCACACCCTATTCTTCTTTCCGAATCACAAGTAACGTTTAAACATAAACCTTCACAACAGAGTTAAAGGTTCTTCGACTCACTTGCAGCCACAGCAGCTCCCCACAGCAGCTCCCCACAGCCGCTCCCCACAGCCTCAGGTGACACGTCACAGCCTCTCTTCTCAGAGCCTGTGTTCTTCACCCTGACTTTTTATCACTTTTAGGACCAACACCAAAGGCAGACTGAAGAATACTGGGGCTTTACCTGTATTTCACATTTGATTATTGCTTTTTCTTTCAATGAATTAAACCACCATATAAACTAATCAGCTTGAATGTCTACGGGAGGCTTTTGACAGACAGAAGTTTGCAGCCTGAGTGACAGCTTTTCAAAATACAAATAATAAAAAAAGTTGTAACAACTTCTCCTTGCTTTAAAATTCTGTTCCTTAGTTTGAGAAGATCACCACTCCCTGTTACTGCATTGCTGGAAAATCTTCAGTAAAACTTTAAAGTTAAGATTAAGGTTAAGGTTAACATTAAACGATGTGAGGACTGCCAGTACAACTAACTCAAGTGAGGTGACACATGGAGGAACAGAGCACGTGCCGTGTGCAGCTAAGCTTGGCCACACTCAGGCAGTGACAGCCTCTGGTAAGTCTCAACTCTACATGGGAGCTGGCAGATGGAAAGTTATCTGTATCAATCTATAAATAAATATAAGATGCAGATGAAAGTTGAGAAAGTAAAAAACTCACACACAGAACTTTTTTAGCTCCTTAGTCACTCCTACGATGTAGGCTCTGAGATCAAGCCATGTGGTCATGGTGCTACTCTCTAACAAATGTAAAAATGGTCTTTTCTCACTTACGAGCTTACAGAGAACAACGTTGTTTATACAACTAACCATTAATGGAAAAGGACCAAAGGAATTTGTAAATATTATGCAGAGTTCATGAGAAGAACAAAAACCATCTCTGTATCTGGCAATTTGGAAACTTCTTCACACAAACATGAAAAAACTCAAGACTGAGAATCAGGATTTCTAATCTTTCCTTTATCTACGCTTATAGGCAACTGTATTGAGAGAGATAAAGAAGACAAATAAGACAGTCAAGATTATTTCCTTCCTGAACTATTTTAACTTGGTTTATAAATTTTTAAAAAATGTTTGACCTAAAAAAGGGGGGGCAAAACTGTCTGGCTCTTTTCACTTAGCAGATTCATGGCACAACTGTAACTAAATAGTTGAAACAATCATGTAACAAGAGATCTTGAAGAAATGTGTTCTATTTTGGCACTTTTATACACTGTTGGTAGGAGTATAAATGGCTATAATAATTTGGGTAAGCAATTTGGCAACAGGTAGTGAGACCTTTACAAATATCCATGCCCTTTGACTCAAGAGTTCTATTCCTGGGAATCTATTCTAAAGAAATCATACAAAGGTCCACAGATACCTTGTTCCAAGCATTATTCACCACAGTGAAGAACGGCAAACAACTGAATACGCTCAAGAACAGGGAAATGATTTAAAAATTGTGGTACCTCCTTAAGATACAGAGTAGTATACTTATTTCAGAATATTTACCAAGAATGCCTTTTTACTTTCTCCTTTTCCTGATGTGGATTTGTTTCTTATTTTAAAGTAATATATACTCATTGTTAGAAAAAAACAAAACAAAACTCATCTCTGTATCTCATTCTCTTTTACGGGGTTGGGGGTGCAAAAGTAAGTCTACAGTTGTGTGTATGGACACTAATACAGTAATTATAAATAATAATACAAAAATAAACTCTGTGTTTTGCATCCTCACTACTGTAAACCTACTTGTTGCCCCACCCTGTATTCTATCCCCAACTCCCAAAGTTAACTATGGTTAAGCTTCTACATGTACATAATTTTAAGAGATTTTCTAGACATGTACAAACTTATCTAACAAACATTTCTATATTGGTAATCCTTTGTTCAGTTTTTAACATAAGTGGAGCCATACTAAGCTTGCTGTTCTTCAACCTGTTTCTTATGCTTTTATTTTGGCTTTTGTTCTATATCAGCACATACAGATCCACTTCATTCATTTAAGTGAATGTCTTAACATATACTGGATCCTGGATTGAGAGATATTTAAGTTGATTAGGCTTTTCTAACAAACAATGCTATAACTAACATACTTGGATATTTAACTTAATGTACTACTGTGGAATATCAGTTCCTACAAGTAGAATTTCAACAGTTTAGGTATTCAAAGTTATTGCCAAATCACCCTCCAAAAATATTGTACTAATGCCCTCCTCCCTACCTCTCCAAAACATTCAAAATACTAGATACTAGCAACTTTTAAATCTCTGCCAATCTGAAATATAAATACTTTAATTTGCATACCTGTAAATATGGAAATAAGGTTAAACCACTTATTTATTGCATGGTTCATCTTTTTCTCATAGGCTTATAAGAGTATTTGAAACAGTTAAATTAGCCCTTTGTTCTGTGCCTTGTAAAAGTTTTTTCAATTTGTTGTCTTTTAACAGTGCTTACAGTATTTTTTACAGTCTAGGAAATTTCTCTATTCTTCCCATTAGGGATCTTGAATTTTATGTGTGTTTCAAAGGCCCTTCCCGTCTCAAATATAAAAGAAATACATATTCTCTTCCTTTTAAAATTTCATTTCTATAATTTTTAATAAGTATAAGTTAAAATGTGGATATATAACTATTTCCACATTTGGAACTCAAATTAGGTAATAAAAAATAGAAAAATACATCAAGGAAATAAATAAAACATTGACAGTGATTATTGCTGAATGGTAGAATTATGTATGATTTTCTCTTCTGTAATTTCCAAATTTTCTACAATTACCTGTATAACTTTTATAATCAATAACTTTATAATCAGCAATCATGGATCACTTTTATAATCAGAAGAAAATAAAATTTCTTAAATTATCATATTTAAATGTTTTCTTAAGTTTTTGATGGTACTGACTTTAATTCTCAATCAAGTATTGAGTACCTGACCTATTTTGGCAAAGCTTTGCATTTTCTTTTCACTACATTGACATGATTGACATGACAGGAAAAAAGTCTTTAAAAAAAAAGATATTATTTATTTATTTTTAGCGAGAGGGTAAGGGAAGGAGAAAGGGAGAGAGAGAAATATCCATCAGTTGCCTCTGGCACGCCCCCAACCAGGGGCCTGGCCCACAACCCAGGCATGAGCCCTGACCCGGAATCTTTTCACTTTGTGGATGACGCCCAACCTACTGACCCATGCCAGTCAGGGCAGGAGAAAAATCTTAAACTGCCAAATAAGGGTCAGTTGAAAGGAGGAATTATGGTTCCATTTGGGAAGTTCATTTCAATAATAATCACAATAATAGTTACAATTATTAAGTACTTACTAAGTGCCAAGCTTACATGCATTAACTCATTTACTTTTCACAATATCTTTTCTTAAAATGTATTTTATTGATTATGCTATTACAGTAGTCCCAATTTTTCCCTCCTTGCCCTCCTCTGCCTAGTACTCCCATTACCTCCAGCAGTCTCCCCCATACTTCATGTCCATGGGTCATGCGTATAAGTCCGTTGGCTACTTCAATTCTTACACTGCTCTTAACATTCCCCTGTCTATTTCGTCCCTACCAATATATACTTCTTAATCCCTGCAACTTTTCCCCCATTTTCCCCTTTGCCCCTCCCAGCTGATAACCCTCCGAATGATCTCTATATCTATGATTCTGTTCCTGTTCTGCTTATTTGCCTCAATTTTTTTTTTAGTTTCAATTGTTGATAGTTGCACATTTGTTGCCATTTATTGGTTACAGTTTTGATTTTCTTTTTCTTATATAGTTCCTTTTAACATTTCATATAATAAGGGCTTGGTGATGATGAACTCCTTTACCTTGTCCAGGAAGCATTTTATCTGCCCTTCCATCCTAAATGACAGATTTACTGGATAGAGTAATCTAGGTTGTAGGTCCTTGCTTTTCATGACTTGGAATACTTCTTTCCAGCCCCTTCTTGCCTGTAAGGTTTCTTTTGAGAAATCTGCTGACAGTCTTATGAAAACTCCTTTGTAGGTAACTCTCTGCTTTTCTTTTGCTGCTTTTAAGATTCTCTCCTTATCTTTAAACAATGGCATTTTAATTATGATGTGCCTTGGTGTGGTCCTCTTTGGGTCCAACTTGCTTGAGACTCTCTGTGCTTCCTGGACTTGTATGTCTATTTCCTTCACCAAATTAGGGAAGTTTTCTTTCATTATTTGTTCAAATAGGTTTTTAATTTCCTGCTCTTCCTCTTCTTCTGGTACCCGTAAGATTCGGATGTTGGTACATTTGGAGATGTTCCAGAGGCTCCTTATTCTATTCTCATTTTTTGAATTCTTTTTCCTTCTTGCTGTTCTGATTGAACGCTTTTTTCTTCCTTATGTTCTAAATCATTGATTTGAAGCTTGTCTTCATCCCTTCCATTGTTGGTTCCCTATGGATTTTTCTTTATTTCACTTAATGCAACTTTCACTTCTGCCTGGGTCTTTTTTATGCTGTTGTACCCAACGATTTCTTTGAGTATCCTGATAACCAGTGTTTTGAATTCTGCATCTGATAGATTGTTCATCTACATTTCATTTAGCTCTTTTTCTGGAGTTTTGATCTGTTCTTTCATTTGACCCATGTTTCTTTGTCTCCTCAATTTGGCAGCCTCCCCGTGTTTGTTTCTGCATGCTGGGTAGAGCTGCTTTGACTCCCTATCTTAGCAGCATGACTATTGTAGAAAAGGTACCTGTAAATTGTGTGGGGCAGAGCCTTAGGTGGTCACCAGGGTGGGCCAACCCATTTCACCACTCTGTGGCTCTGTGTCGGGGAGGGCTCAGAGAGGGGACACTGCCGCTGCTTCGACTCTGGAGTTTGCCCAAGAGGAAGCTGTCTCCCTGGCACTCGCTCCCTTGCCAGTCACTTCACTTTCTCCCCTTTTCCCTGTATGCCACTTGTTCCCTTCCAGCTGTTGCCCTGGTGCTGAACCCCAGAGGGGGTGGGTTTGTGTGAGTCCAAAGTCCATTGCTGGCCCTTTAAGGGAAGTTTCCTGAGAATCACACAGTTTCTTCTGCTGCCCCAACCCCACTGGTTTTTGCAGCCAGAAGTTATAGGGACTTATCTTCCTGGCACTGGTACCCTGGGCTGGGATTGCTCACTCCCAAGGTATCCCTCTTGATTTTTGTCCACCACATCTGCATGTGGGATCACTAGTTGCACTGCTTCTCTGTGCCTCTCCACGCCTCTACCCGTTCTACCCATCTGGATGAACGTGGTTTCTTTAAATCCTTGGTTGTCGGACTTCCATACAGCTCAATTTTGAGATGAATTTGAGTGAAATTTGTTTTGTAGTTTAGTTGTAATTTTTTGCTGTGGTTGTGCATGGAGGTGAAGCGTCTTTACCTATGCCTCCATTTTGGCCAGAAGTCTCCATTTATTCTTAAAGTACACTGGTTTTGATCAAACCCTCCAAAATCTCCCCACTCTTACTGAATGCTTAGATGTAGTAGATGCTTGGCCCAGATCCTCCTCTACTTTTCACAACATCTTTATAAGACAGGCACTACTATTACCTCTTTCTTATAGGCTGGGAAACTAAAGCACAAAGAGGTAAGTTGCTCAAACTATGAGAGCTATTAAGTGGCATAGGCAGTATCGGAATTCAAAGGGTCTGGCTCCAGAATCCCCATTCTTAACTTTTAAATAAAGATGCTATTTAAAAGACTAACAGAAAAAGTGAGAAACCACTTCTAACAATCTAGGAAGTGTTAAAAGATGAAACTAAGCCACAAAGGGCTTAGATTTATCTAGAAAAGTTTTAAAAAGGGGGAGCCTATGGAAAATATGATATGTATTATTATTTATTATTATTTTTACAAATCTCTAGCTATACGGATTTGAGAAAAAACTTTAGAAGGAAATTTATTTCCTCTTTTCTTTCGCAGGTGGTGTCTCTAAACTGAGTATGAATTAAGGTTTCCCAAATATAACCTCAGTGAACTGCCACGAGATAGCAGTGCCCTAATCCTAGTGGGTGTGGCTCAGTGGACTGAGGTGCCACCCTGTGAACCAAGAGGTCACTGGTTCTACTCCCTATTAAGGCACACACCTGGGTTATAGACCAGGTCCCCAGTTGAGGGCGTGTGAGAGGCAACTGATTTGATGTTTCTCTATCACACTGAAGTTTCTCTCCCTCTATTCCCCTCTCTCTAAAAATAAATAAATAAAATCTTAAAAAAATATATAGCAGTGATCTAAAGAGTGGGGTAATGATAATTACGTTTTTGTCACATGAACTGTTGCCAGCATAAAACTCTTTAAGAGTAAAAGCTAAAAGTAGTGGCAGATGCCTATGATTTCCCTGGTTGATATTTCGTTCTGTCTATTTGCCAAAAATCTGCTAGAATCTTTCAAAATTGTGCACATTTTCCTTCCATAATGCCAGGAGACGTGTCCACTGCATCATCTTCAACATTTTACTTCCCCCCCACAAAAGTTAGCCCAATTCACACTATGTATTTCTGGCAAGCCAATTTTCAGTGCTTTGTGTGAAGCTGAAAGTCAAATAAAAGGTGAACGAATACGACACTTTCTAAGTCTCCTTGGGTTACAGATTAGGATGTGGGGATTTTGGCATTTCAGTCTCATCATGATGGTATGTGTCCATTTTGCAGACTAGATGAGATGAGGAACTTTTTAGAATGAGCCCCGCTGATTATGAGCTTTACCAAGCATTAGTGATAATTTCATGTTTCCTTTTTTGGCTCTGCCTTTGTCAATATTGCTGCCTCAAAGACCCCGTCAAGTACCTAAGAGACAAAAACATTTTCCACTTCCTTTGTTGTTTTTTTTAAATAAAGGATTAAAAAAATACATATTACTTGACCATGAAATGGTATGCATAAACATAAAGAAAAGGCATATAAAGAAATTTCTGTAAATCAACCTTGTCCTTTGTTAGTACTTGTGAGCTTTTCTGAGTACAAATGACAAAATTGGACTAGTAGAATCTCTGAAAAATAGCTTTTAAATTGGCAGCAATTTTAAAGAAACAACGGTTTAACTACAGGTGAATGGCTGTAGATTGCCAGCAATAACAGTTAAAAGCCTGAAACCTTGGAGTTCTCTACAACCTTATTTTGATGTCAGGACTGCTTTCTAAGGAGTTACTATACAAAATTAGTCTCAAATTCTTATTTTATAAACTGTAAAATGAAAATTAAAATAATTGCTCACTATTGCTATAAAAAATCATGATATTCCTTTTAGAAGCACTCCGTTTATAAATTGATTGAACAAATGATTACCTTACAAAAACCTGCTTAGGTTAATTTACAAACATACTATGTTTGAAAAAACAAATGTGAGTAATGAAAGATTATATTTCTTGATAGTATATGCTGATAATTTTCAAATAGAGGGAGGGATGTGACCCACAGGGAAATGATAGAGTAACACCAAACAGAGAGTAGAAGCATAGAAAAAAGTTAGCTAAGGGTTACATGTCCCCTGGTGTCATAGAAGGAAAATATGCACATTTTGAAAAATTGTAGCAGATTTTGTCAAATAGAGAGACAAAGGACAAAATATCAACCAGGGAAATCATAGGCATCTACCACTACTTTTAGCATTTACTCTTAAAAAATGGACTTTTTAATCTCTCATTCTTGCCCAGCCTGTAAGAGCCACTCACTGTTAAAGGTGCCATAGCACCTTATTTTTAGAGGAAGGGAAAATAGGGAGCTATGAGCTCCAAGGAAGATCACAAATAGGTGCAATAAATATTTTCTAGAGATCTGGAATAACAAAATAAAACTTGTACTTACGACTTGAGACTCACGAGCTTTAGGAAACATTTTGGCAACATTGAGCCCATCAATGACAATATCAAAAGGAGGACAATATTTCACAAAGTTCTGAAATCTCTTAAGTTCCTAAAAAAGGAAAAATCAGACAAAACGTTAATAAGAACATAGGAAGGGCTTTATTATAAACATACTTCTATGACCTTCATTATTGTTTTGGCAATTCAAAATATTTTTTTCTTAAAAATGCACACACACAAAGATATTGTACTTTCAAAACGAAATCTGAAAAAGCTAGCCTGATAGATGCGGCTGCATATAATTATCTAACACACTTTATAATCTCATAGTGCTTTACACTTCACAAACTACTTTCCCATGCTATTTTATTCTATCCGTAAGCAGCTAGCGAGTCTGCTAAACTGACCCACATGATAGTCATGATAGTAATGATACCATTAGATCTAAAGACATAGATAAGCTATATCTATAGTGAAAAGCAGGGAGAAAATATGTATCAGTAAGCTTAAGAAAGTTAGGGTGGCAACATTAATGTTAGACAAAATAGGCTTCAAGGAAAGGTGTATTACAAAAAATAAAAATGGACACTTCATGATGACAAGCTCAATACACCAGGAAGTCATACTCGTATATAAGAACAGAACTTTGAAATACAAGAAGCAAAATTTGACAGAACTAAAAGGAGGAACAACTAAGGCTACAATCATAGATGGAGATTTCAACATTCCTCTCTCCTTAATGATAGAGTAAGTAGATAAAAACCAGTAGGGATAGAGAAGACTACAAACTACACTACTTTGACTTGATTGATATCTGAAGAATTCTACACCCAACAATGGCCGAATATTTATTCTTTTCAGGTCCATGTGGAACCCCAACACACCCACAAGCTCTGGGCCATAAAATAAGTCTCGAATATTCAATATTTCAAAGTAGTAAAACATGAAAGAGCATGTTTGCTCATCACACACACAAATCAGAAATCAACAGCAGAAACATATCTATATATAAATGTCCAAAATATTTCTAAATCATACTTCTAAATAATCTATGGATCTAAACAGAAATAATACAGGATTTTAGAAAATATTTTGAACTAAGTGATAATAGAAGATTATACATCAAAATTCATGGTATGCATTACAGCAATACTTAGAGGGAAATGTATAGCTTTAAATACTTATATGAAAAGAAAGGTCTAAAGTCATTGATCTGATTTTTCACCTTAAGCTAGAGAAAGAAGAATTAAATTTCAAAGAAAGTTGAAAAATAAAGTGCAGAGTCAAAGACATAGAAAACAGAAAAACAAGAAAAGCAGAGAAAAAATTGGGGAAAAAATGAACCTCAATCCCTGTATCTCAGATCACACTCAAAAATTACTTTGAAATAGATCATAAATCTAAACCAAAAAAATTAAAACTATGAAGAAAACAAGCAAATTCTTCATATCAGATCAGCAAAAACTGTCTTGGACAACACATAAAGTCATCACCGATATTCACATAGTGTGCCTCTTGATATGAAGCCGCTGAGAAGGACATAGCAGCATTTTTGTGATGTTTTTGCCAAAAATTCATAACCTGAAACTAATCATATGGAAACAAAGATAAAGCATTTCTCAAACAGAGAGACACTCTGCAAAATAATAAGCCTATAGTTTGCATTTTTTTTTAAGTGGAGGTCCAAGAAAGACAAAAAACAAAACAAAAAAACCTGAGCTTTTTGTTGCGAATTAAAAGAAACCAAGGACACAAGATAGTTAAACCCCAAGTGTGATCCTGAACCAGATCGGGAAAAGGAAAGCTTATAAAGGACATTATTGTGACAAGTGACATGCCTGAGCATCAACTATGGATTAGATAGTATTACTGTATCACTGTTACAAAGATGAAGATATTCAATATAATTAGTCATTAGGGTAATGCAAATTTAAAACCTCAGTGGGATATGATTATACACCCACTAAAAAGCTAAAATGAAAAAAAGTGACCATAAAAAGTGGAGCAACTGCAACTTTCATACATTGCTGGTGGGAATGGAAAAATGGTATAAACACTTTGGGAAACAATTTGGCAAGTTTCTTTTAAAGTTTAGCATACATATTTATCTTACAATTCAGCAATTCCCCCTCTGATTATTTATAGAAGAGATGTGAAAAGACTTATACACGAATGTTAATAATGACTTTATTCCTAATTGCTAAAAACTGGAAATAATTCAAATGTCCATTACCTGGAAATTAATGGGAAAAAAAGTGATATATCCAGACAAGAGAATCCTATGTATCAATAAAAAGAAATTACTGATACACACAACATGATGAATCTCAAAAGTATTATGAGAGTAGTATGCTAAGCGAAAAAAGGCAGATATAAAGAACAACTTACATACTGCATGATTTCCATTTACATGAAATTTACAGGAAAAACCATACCAACAGAAAGCAAATTAATAGTTCCAGAAAGTGAGGAGAGGGAAGTGACTGCAATAAACACAAGGAAACTTTTGGAGATAATTATCCCAAATCTTGATTATGAAGGCTATTATACAATTGCCTATATTTCTCAAAATTCACTGAATTTTACAATAGCAAATTGCAGTATATACAAATTATACCTTAATAAAACTGATCAAACAAAAAAAGAAAATCCGTATACATATTTCATCTTTAACATAATCACTGATCCATATGCATGCTTTTATTTCTCATTTGACTTTTTCTACCCTCATGAACTCAAGTTGTGTGGGACCAACCTCTTTCCCTTCTATTCAGCAAAACACCTTGTTTGAAAATTTCTCTACTCAAATATATTTCCTACAAATGTTCAGAAAGTTCCAGTTAATACCAACACTAACTAAATACTGGTTAGAATAGGGATACTATTTTTGGAAGAGGGATACTATTAAATGGAAATCTAACAAGGAGATTAAAACAGTTTACATATGACCATTTTTTGTTTTACTCTGAAAGAATCAAGGGAAATGAAACAAGTGCATTAAATTTCTAAAATTCAGGCTTCACTAATAATTAACATGAACAAGATTTCCTACTACACTTCCAATTTATCATTTTAGTGCTACTCTTAGTATTATATTACATTCACCTCAGAAATAATGACAAACTAAGGTATTTCAGTATTACTGGCAAAACGGACATCTGTAAAAATCAAGAGTTAAACGAGATAACTTATAAAATCCCCTTTCGGTTCTGATAGTGTATGTTAACAAACAGGTGGAAGTCCCTTAAAATCACAGAATGGAAAAGGATATACTTGAGATGGTTTGTTTGAAAGGTAAGTCAAGGGAGCCTCTATGTAATCTCGGGATATGTAAAAAAAAAAAATCCCCCCAAAGAGTATTCTCCTGATCCATGTCTTCTAATAGACAGAAAATTCCAAGGTGCCAGGTTAGGTTTTCTCCCCCATTATTAAAGCTCCATTACTAAGGATATAACTAGTCTGGGATTCTTTGTCATACTTCCTTCCAGTGGGCCTCTAAAATGCTCACTTTTCAAACGACACAAATTTATGTCACTAGAGTCAAAAGCCTCTGAATCATGCTGAAAAGGCATGACAAAGAAAGAGCTGACCTTCTGAGACAGCAAACTAACTCTGGCATAGGGCATCACAAATCTGCAAGCTTAGTTGTTTTAATGGAGGGTAAATTTAAACAAAAAACAATTATTTCTTTGTAGAGCTACTGGTGGGATTGTGCTTGATTACTGATTGGGTAATGGTATGGCATAGGAACATTCACCGATCTTTTGATAATTTTTTCTTGACTATTAATAAGAGAAGTTCTTAAAAAACAATTTTATTGAGATACAACCCAAATACCTTTCAATTAACTTGTTTGAAATGTACAATTCAACCGCAGGTTTTGCAACATAGCCACGATCTATTTTTAGAACACTCTTGTCCCTCCTTAGAAGAAACTTCATCCTCATTAGCAGTCGACCACCGTACCAGACAGCAACTACTAGTCTAGATTTACCTATTCTGGACATTTCATAGAAGCTGAAGAATACAAATGCACGGTCTTCTGTGATTCACTTCTTTCACTCTGGACAATGTTTTCAAGGTTGATTGCATGCTGTAGCATAAATCAGACTTCATTCCTCTTTATTTTTATTTTTAATTAATTTTTTAAAATAATATTCCATTGTATGGATATATCATATTTTATTTATCAGTTTAAGGACAGTTAGGTTATTTCCACTTTTTGGCTATTATGAATAATTCTCCTATAAACATTTGTGTACTAGTTTTGCACGGATGTACAACTTCACAGAAATTGTAAATACTGCGACTTGCAACACAGGTTGTTAATTTAAGTGCTTTGCAGAGACCAGGCAGGTGACATCAATAAGATGGGCCAAGTCTAAGAAAACACAAGAGAACACGCAAAATAATAAATAGTAAATGGCACAAGTCTCATTTTCTAATATTTGACAGAAACAGTTGAAGACTGTGACAAACTGGAGAACGCAGTTCCCTTAAAATGGAAGCAGCCCAGAACTCAATCCAGCTAATTGTCACCACACAAAAATAAAGACCCGGGGCAGCAGACTTGATTTTCAAGGAAAGTGAAAAATCTGGCATTGTGAAATATGTCACATAACTTTTTTATGAGAGTAAAACACAAAGAAGCTCCAACAACAATGAAAACATGTGGGCTCGATTCCACCCTTAGGCCCTAAGTTTGTAACACATTTATTTGGTCACTCAACAGTTGTTCATTACGCACCTGTTATGTGCCAAATAATGTTCTAATTCCTAGGAACAAAACAGTTTAAACAAATTACCTGCCCTCAAGGAATTTACATGTTAGTGGAGGAGACAAGCAAAACCAAGGCAACAAAATAGATAATTAATTTCAGATAGAGAAAACTGCCTTGAAGAAAAATTAAGCAGGGTGGGTATTAACACCATTCTCCTGAACCCCTCTCCACTTTAGATGTGGTGAAAGGAAACGGCCTTTCTAATGAGGTGACGTTTGAACAGACCTGAATGAAGTGAGGGAGCGTGCCCTTTGGGGGAAAGGTCTCCTAGGCAGAGGAAAGAACTGCCAGGACCCTTACTAAACACCAAAGAGCTTTGCGTGATTGAAGCTTAACAACTAGGCAATCTGGAAGCTCAAAGAATAAGTATAAAGTCTTTATGAAAGTCAACTCTTGCTTATTACCACAATATGGGAAAGTGTAAAGATATGTAAAATTGATTCTAAAAGTTAATCAAGAGTTTTCCATTTGCTACCTTATTCAACTTCCTGTTGTTTTGCGGTTATTACTTAATCACAATGGGTAGCAAAATGATCCAAAGATGTGTGGTGAGAAAGAGAAATAAAAGAATGGCACAGCTATGTAACTACAGACGACACATGAGTCCCAGAACAGAGGTGATCTGGCCCCTGCCATCAAAGAGCTGGCTTCGTAATTAGAAGTAGCGCTAACAACACACATGGCAGCAGAACTTGACTCTTCTATTTATTTCTTCTCCTACATTATGGATGAGAAAGCAAACAGGTTAAGCAACTGACTTTTCTCAACAAATGACATGAAAAAAGCCATTAAAACTTTTTTAACTTTTCCATCTAGAAGAGGTTAAAATGCTTAAACTTTTTGGGGAATAACAGTCCATATGTGTATGATAGTTTACTTCTGTTCTGAGACTTTGATACAAATCTCACCAAGAAATTCAAAATAGGTCTCTCATTTATTTTATTTAGTTAATGTCCTATTCTAGAATGGCAACCAAGGAGAAAGAGGAAGACTATAATAATGTAGACTCAAAGCTTTATGTCATTAAAAAAACTTATTTTAACATGTTAATTATACTCAATGCACTGAAAAAAATCAGATGATACATATTTTCCAAAGCAAAGGGCTATTAAAACAACTGACTTTCATCATAGTGAATATGGAAAAATAGGGGATTACCAGCTATTTTGGTTGGAAGCACTTCTTTTAACATGGGAACAACAATAAAAAAAATGCATCTCTTCATCTAATGGCCAAATCTGTGAGCCTTCTTCAAACCAGGGATCCAAATAATTCCTAAATAAAAAGAACACTAACAGGACTGCCTTAACGTAGGCAGGGAAAAATAAAGTCACATGTCTGGAAAATGTCATTGCAATCTAACAACTAATAATCTAAGAAAGCTTATACTCATTTAATAGAAGCTATGTTTTAGGAGATTTTTTCATTTAGTAACTATGGCTATAATTACTATAGTGTACTTATCCTATTTTAAAATACTTATAATCTTATCTAAGTTTTCTGATTCCAGTAAGATGAAAACAAATAAAAACCTTCCTGATACAAGTATCTAAAAAGGCTGGATAAAATACTACAAAAAGACTTAATTCATGGCTGAACTTGCAAAACAAAAGAAACATAAATCTCCAAGTGCCAGAGATGAATTCAGATCTGAAAATCAGAAGTAAAGAGGAAAAACAGGATGGTTTTTAGCAAACAGACATTTGGCCTTTGACACCCCTGTGGGAACTGGAGAACTATCAAACCAGGGCCCAAATGAGGGGAGAAATTAGTAGTGAACTGAATAAATGAGGAACCTTTGCAAATAAGCACATTGACGTGTATTGTGCAAAACACAATACACCAGCTTTTCTATCTCTTCTAGGGGTCTAAGTAGGAAAAAAAATCCCTTATGAATAAGAAACTTCAGGCTCATGTCTTAAATGGGCTTGGAGTACAAATTTAGACAAACTATGATACAAAATCATCGCACTCCACCAA
This sequence comes from Micronycteris hirsuta, assembly GCA_004026765.1. Classification (NCBI taxonomy): domain Eukaryota; kingdom Metazoa; phylum Chordata; class Mammalia; order Chiroptera; family Phyllostomidae; genus Micronycteris; species Micronycteris hirsuta. Next base: position 104,393 of record PVJI01002322.1, on the reverse strand, counting down.
AAAGTTATATAAAAACTGGTTTTGGTCTAGTACTATCTCTTGGGCACTTGGCAGAAGCAAACACAAAACCTTTCTAGAGAGATACTATCAACAATTCAGGCAACAAAGGGATTCTCATAGAAAGAGCAAGCCCCTCTAAAACTGTACTCACCAATTTAAAATCACAAAACACAAGAGTAAACAATCCACCGTGTGTGAGAGTCCTCGGACACAACAGAAGGATTAGAGCCAAAAGAATTCGGGATAAAGGCTAACAGAAAAATCAAAGAGACAATATAAAGTAAGTCTGTAACAATAATTAAAATGTAAAAGAACAATCAGAACTGTAAGAAAAGACAGACACCATGAAAAACTGAAGAGGAAAAGATGAAAGGGAAATTTTAAAATTAAAACTCTAAAATAAAACTAAACGAATGGAGGGAAAATCCAAATGTCCATCATCTGGTGATTAAACAAATTGTGGTCCATTCATACACTGGGACACTACTCAGAAATGAACTACTAAAACATGTAACAACACAAACTCAAAAGCATATTTAAAACTAAATCTAACATATTGTAAAAACAATATCATGTTAAGTGAAAGAAGACACCAATTACAGATTATATGGTTCTATTTACATGAATTTTTTAACTAAAGACAAAACTACGGAGACAGAGAACAGATCAGTGGTTGCTGCAGTGAGGGACTGGCGCAGGAACTGACCTCCAAAGGGCCTGACGAAACTTCTAGGGGCGACAGGAGCATTCTGAAATTGAACTGTGGTAATGGTCACACTCGTGTACAGCCTTACTCAAAATCACTGAACTGCACATGTAAAACAGGTTAATTTTATGGCCTGTTAATTATTGAAACAATAGGGGAAATGCCCCTAAATGAACGGGTAGAGAGAAAAAGAGACACATCTGAAGTGGGAAATAGTAAACTAGAGGACTGACCTGAAGAAGTTAACCAGAATGCAATTCGGAGAGATGTAGAGATGACACGTGGGAGGGACAGTAAGAGACAAAGAGGGGAATGTGAGAGGACCAGCAAGTCTAACAGTAATTACTATTAAGTCTAATAGCAATTTCAGGAGAAGCAATATTTGAAGATATATGGGCTGAGAATTATTTGGAATTGTTTCAAGATGTGAAACCTTAGAGTCAGGAAGCTCAGTGAATCCCGAGAAGGAAAAATAAATACATTCATACATACACACCGTGGTGAAACAGCAGAAATGAGAAAAAAAATCTTAAGAGCAACGAGAATAGGGATATCTACAATGGAACAAAAATTGGCCTGAAAGAAACCTTCTCAACACTAACTAAAATAGAGGCCAGAAAACAATGAATACTATTTTCAAATGGCTGAGGGAGAATACTAAAATTTATATAGTTAAACGATCATTCAAGTAAACATTTTCAAAGAATAAAATAGTTTACGACTCTTATCCTGTCACTGAAAGAAAGTTATTCGGGAAGATGCCCAAAAGGAAGTGTGGGATTCAGTGAGTGTGAGGGCTGGAGCCACACAGATCCGCGTGTCACTGGCACACGGGCGGTGGAGAAAACCAAAGGGGCGGGTGGAAACGGACAGGGGAGTGGGCAGAGAAAAGGAAAGACGCGCCCAACTGGTGTAGCTCAGTGGATTGGGCGCGGGCCGGGAACCAGAGGGTCCCGGTTCGATTCCCAGTTGGGGCACATGCCTGGGTTGCGGGCCAGGTCCCCAGTGAGGGCCATGTGAGAGGCAACCATACATTTTTCTTTCTCCCTCCCTTCTCCTCTCTCTGAAAAATAAATAATAAATAAAATCTTTAAAAAAAAAAAAAAGGAAAGACGCCTGGGAAACACCAAAAACTTAGGGGATAGGCAGAGGGCATACTCTGTTATTGTCTTCTTACTATAAAAGTACAAACTCAGTTTTAGCTATTCAGAAAGAGCAATGAGCTTTTAGGAGAGAAGAGAAAGAGATGCAAAGGGATATGGCAAAAATAAAACGTAAATCTAAGAGAAAACAAAACGCAACAGGAGAATTAAAATCTTCATTGGAAGTAACAGAGCAGAGACCATGGATTATTGTGAAATGCAACACAAACTTTGACAAATTCTATTAGAATTCAGTGGAAAAGAACAAAAAGAGAATGTTAAGGGAAAGAATGTTATAAAGGCCAGAGAGTACAGCTCCAACTTAAGCCTCACAGGGATGTTCCCAAAGAATAAATCAGAACAAAAAGATGAGAACTAATCATCAAAAACAAAAGAAAACAAAACAAAAACCACTTTCCTATGATAAAAACATCTAAGGGCTCATGAGATTCAGGGGAACAATGAAAAAACCCACAGTCCCTTACCCCTAGACATTTAATTGTGAACTTGAAGGAGAAAAATCCTACGTGCATACAGGCCAAATAATGATGGTAACACAAAGACTTCTACGGTGTTTTCCGTATGCCATGCAGACCACAAAGATATGGAAAACAAGACTTCTAAGTGCTTCCATATATTAACTCTTATTCAATGGTGTGAGGTACATGTAACTATTTTCCCCACTTGAACAGATTAGGAGATTAAAGCCAAGAAGTTAAGTAAGTCACATAACTAGTAAGTGACAGGCAGGTTTAAGATATGAAACCTAGAAATCCATCACCACATTGTTCCACTATAAATCACGCTGGGAACCCCAAAGCCCGACCACAACCCAACAGCTATGTGTGAAGATGGTGGAGCAGCATTCACATGGACCTGACCTCCTGGCACATCTTCTAACAGTGTTTCCATCTTCCCGCACAGCCAATATTAACAAGCTGTAGCCTATGTTCTTAAGAAAGGCATGCCAATCAAGAGTACTGCCCTTCCTTTTAGGGTGCTTGCAAACCAAGAGAGAAATGCAAAAACCCTTCAGGAGTCCTTTCGTTAAGAAATCCTACTCGCTTTGACGTATTCTCCCTAGATTATTTAGGAACAGATATCCCTCATTCTTCTGCTCCCCTCCTCCCAAAAGACATTAATGCGTATTGGGATTTTACCTGAGTAGAAGTCTAATGAAGTATTTTTCAACTGCGGGTGTCACATCCCATTACTGGGTCATGAAATCAATTTAATAGTTTGCAACCAGAACTTTGGGGGAAAGTAAGCAAAATAGAGTGTAACACATATAGTAAAAGCATGTAATATTTTGTATGTAAAATTTTTCAGTTATACAATGTTATATAAAATTATTTGTACTTGAGTTGTAGTCAAAAAATGTTTAAAAGCAGCCCTGGCTTATGTGGCTCAGTGGATTGAGCACCGGCCTGCAAACTAAAGGGCTGCCCATTCGATTCCCAGTCAGGACACAAGCCTGGGTTGTGGGCCAGGTCCCCAGTAGGGGGCGTGTGAGAGGCAACCACACATTGACGTTTCTCTCCCTCTCTTTCTCCCTCCCTTCCCCTCTCTCTAAAAATAAATAAATAAAATCTTAAAAAAAAAAATGTTCAAAAGCCACTGGTAATGGGACTCTGCCATATGTACAAAACATGATTTTGGCCAGGAACATTATTAATATATTTCACTATGGGTCTATAATATTTACCACTTGAAAGTTTAAGGGGTCAGAACCCCAGTTCTAAGGATTATTAGAACTACCATATATTAAGACATATAATAAAACTATAATACATAATCAAAATTGTGTGATCATGTACAGAGATTAATGGATGTGAAAAGAAAGTTCAGAAACAGACCCCAGAATAAATGGGAATTTGATATACGCTAAAAGTGGCATCCCAATGTGGTGCAGGAAAAGATGAGTAAGTAGCTGGTGGGGGGGGAAATCAAGATGGGACTACACACCTCATTTAACTCAGAAAAAAATTCCAAATGAATCAAAAATGTAAGGGAAAACAACAAAAGTAGTAGAGGGAAAAGGGAGGTTTTTGTGTGTGTGTATGTGTGTTCATTTTTAATAATCTTGTAATGGAAAAGACTTAAGTATGAAACCCAGGGGCCATAACAAAAATGTCTGATAGATCTGCCTATTTACAAATGCACACAGAAGCTTTTGGCTAGGAGGCGGCAAAAGTGCAACTCTCTTCAGTCCTCCCAAATCCGGGTTCATCCGACGCCAGCTGCCTCCACCATGCCCCCAATGTTTGACCCTAACGAGATCAAAGTCATATACACCTGAGGTGCACCAGTGGGGCAGTTGGTGCTACATCTGCCTTTGTCCCCAAGATTGGTCCCCTGGATCTGTCTCCAAAAAAGGCTGGTGATGACAATGACAAAGCAACTGGTGATTGGAAGGGTCTGAGGATCACAGTGACACTGACCATTCAGAACAGGCCCAGGCTGAGGTAGTGCCTTCTGCCTCTGCCCTGATCATCAAAGCCCGCGAAGAACCACCACGAGGAAGAAAGAAGCAAAAAAAACATTAAGCATAGTGGAAATATCACTTCTGATGAGATTGTGAACATTGCCCGGCAAATGCGGCACTGATCTTTAGCTAGAGAACTCTCTGGAAGCATGAAAGAGATCCTGGAGATAACACCTGTGGGCTGACGTGGCTTGGTGCTGGCTGGGGCTGCCCGTGCAGGGGCCCGGTGGCGCCGACGCGGCTGTCCAGGTTCCGCTCTTACCCCATCGTGGTGGTCAGCACCGGGTTCTGAAGCATGGAGGGGGTGGTTCTGCACAAGTGGTCCAACTGTCTCGCAGGTTGGAAGCCTCGTTGGATTGTTTTAGGTAATGGAATCTTGTCCCACTGTGACTCACAAGATGATGCTGACAAAGACAGTAAAGGAAGTATAAAGGTGGTAGTTGGTGAAACTGAAGTCCATTCAGCAGACAACACAAGAGCGGAATTAATCATTCCAGGAGAGTAGCATTTCTAGGTGAAGGCAGTGGTAACTGGTTGCTCTGGGGAGCTCCAAAGACTGACACTAGGACTAAAAAGGGAAAAAATAAGTGAAACCAGTGAAATCTTTGAAACCAAAATGTCTGAAGTTCACCTCTACTGTGACCTTTATTTTTATTTTTTATTAATAAAACACACACCCCTTTTTTTAAATTGGTCAGCGTTGGTAGGACTTCATTTCAAAACTGGTACTCTGGAATGTGAGGGGAGGGGTCCCCTCTGTCGGATACCAGCGTCAGGGCCAGCGCGGCACAGAGCCTTGTGGTAGGCTGTATTCGCACCCACGGAGAGGGCAACAGGGCCAAACACAGTCGCTGAAAAGGAAGAGATCCCTGGGGCCCTTGTCCTTGGCAATGACAAAGGGCTTTTCCACCTCGGTCTTGCCAGTCTGCACCGATCACATCCTTCAGGGGCTTGTCCCAACCATCCATCTCGGTGTCTCCGCCTTCCGTACTACCTCTGTGTCCTCTAGAACGTTGCCAAACACTGCGTGCTTGCCATCCAGCCAGGCTGTCTTGACCATCATTTTAAAGAATTGGGAACTGGTGTCTTTGCTGGCGTTGGCTGTGCTCACCCAGTTGGGCCCACAGTGTTTTAGGTTGAAGTTCTCGTCGGGGAAGCGCTCACAGCAGACACTCTTACCTCCAGTGCCATCTCCCCCAGTGAAGCTTCCACCCTGGATCATGAAGTCCTGGATCACATGATGGAATCTGCTGTTTTTGTAGCCAAATCCTTTCTCTCCTCTAGCTAAGGCCACAAAATTATCCAGTTTTTTGAACAGTCTTTCCAAAGAGGCTTCTATCTTCATCGCCATTTCACAGGTCGAAGCACACCTTTGACGGTGACTTTGGGCCCCTTCTTCTTCTCATCGGCCGTAGAGCGTCCTGGCAACAGCAGGAAGAAAACGGAGGCCACGGTCAGGGCGGTGGCGAAGAGAACCTTCACGTTTCATTCCTCGAGGCGCAGCATCCACCAGGAGATGCAAGTTCCACTGTGACCTTCAATACAGCAACCAAGCCCATACCATTCAAGAATTTGTTCACCACGATGAGAATCATCCACTTCCCAGCAGACAGAACATGAATGAAGCCTCTTCGCTACTTAGTGCCACAAGTAACATGCTCATGACAACGCTTGAGGAATGTGTGAATATAGCAAATGCCAAGTTTGAACCTGAGATGTTTCAGCTGTCCCCTATAGGTCCCTTAGTTTCTCCTGGGCCACCTTCTGTTCAAATGCTGAAGCGTTTTGTCAGCCACTCTGGTTTTTGCAGTTCAGAGAGGAGCAGAGATTGTAAGAAAACCAGTGCCTACACCTCACCGGTTCTGCCAGTAACACCCAAAAACCTGCTCAGATACAGATTTTTGTAATGATAATCTTTATAAAGACTCAGATAGCCCTTTCCACTGTTGAAGAAATACACTTGCCCTGCCAGTGTGGCTCAGTTGGTTGGAGCTTCTCCCGTCACCAGTAGAAAGATTGCAGGTTCGATTCCCAGTAGGGGCACATGCCTGGGTTGCCTGTTTGATCCCATCCGGGTGCCTAGGGAGGCAGCCAATGGATGCTTCTTTCTCCCATCAATGTGTCTCTCTCTCCCTTCCTTCCTCTCTCTCTAAGAGCAATGAAAAAAATGTCCTCGGGTGAGGGTGAAAAAAATACAGGTACACTTAATGGAGATTTGGTATCAGCAACCATTCCTGAAAAGAGCAGACATATGCGCCCCACCCCCACCCGCCACAAAAAAACATGAATTGGAAGATCCTCTTTCATCCTTCTCTTCCTGAGGAAACAGAAGTGTCCAACTTCCTCTAAGTATTGCTATGCCAAAGCTGTTGTAATTAAAACTGTTCTAGGGAGTAGTTTTTTCCTTAAGATTTCTCTGCACTTTATAAAATATTGTAAAGCAAACAAAAATCCACATGCCTTTGAAGTGTATTTTTTCTTTATATAGTTTATTTGCAAGAGTAATTTTCCTAATAACCTCACGGTATGAATGTGCAACCTTTTTTTTCTTTTTAAACAAATGATCGTGTAATATTTTGACATCTGTAAGGACAAATGTAGATATTTTTCTAAAAATCTGTGAGGGACTGACAGCTTAGTGAGTGGATCGCAGCTTATAAACACGAAATCTTATAAACATAAGGTTTCAGTCTGAAGAACGGCGGCACATGCAACTTTTGCCGTGGGCCGGAGGGCCGCCTTGCCCCAGCTGAAAATGGGTCATGACAGCAGCTTGACGGTGACCATACTGTATTCCTTTAAGCAAAAGGGAATATTTAATATCCTAAATATTTTTAGCCCAAATACCATGACATTGAGAATTTTTTACAAACCAGGCTTCGTATGTGGACACTACAGATTTGTTAATACCAAATGTTGGGTTAAAGTATTTAATTTTAATTTATTTACTTCTGTTACATCAAAACATGACCTACCAAATTTAAGATGTATATACACTGTTATTTACACTGTTCTAGAGAAGCAGTTAATATAATGACTTTACTCACTTCCACCAAAGAAATGACTTTCCATGGGGGAGAAAAAAAAGAAAAATGTAAATTAACCTTACAGTGAAATTCCATTTTTTACTTCAGATAGGCAAGGATCAAAATGTTTGATGACACACTGGAACACAAGATTTTTCATACTTTGCTGATCAGTGTATATGAATACTGATAAAATTTCCATGAAGGCCAAGCAAAATCGATACATCTCTGATGCCCTAACAATTCAATTTGCAGGGATCTACTTTACTGCTCTCTCAGAACCTGTGACAGATTACAAATGTATACGGCGATTCATTGTGGCATTTTTGCAACAGTAAAAGACTTAAAGCAACCTAAATACCCATCAATAGAAGACTGAACGAGTAAATTTTGGTCATTCTACACAATGGAAAACTATACAGCTAGAAAGAGAAAAGAGAGAGAAAGTAGAAGAGGAGTAGGGGAGAAGAAGGCAGAAGATAATCTATTTTTTGTCTTGAAATACAAATATCAATTACACAAAGGACTGAAATTGTTTCACTAAAGAATTCTCAACGTAGCATCGTGAGTTCAAGACACATGTTCTCTAGCAGCTAGGTATATTTCCAAGTAGATTTTTTATACTAAGTACTCAGACAGAACAGAATTTACTCGCAAGTACAAAATTGTTTCTTAAATCTTGCCTGGGTTAGGGAAAAAGAGATCTTATTCAGGTAATGATAGTTTAGAATTAACTTTATTTTAAATTAAACTTCTAGACAGAACAAAAAGCTATATTCTTTTTAATCCCACTCTCCTTTCCTTTCCCATCATCCTGACAGACCTACAGAGACTAGCTAAAAGAAAGGCAGAAAGACATATTTTTTTGTTGCAGAATCTTGCTCCCAAATTAAGAAGAAACAAATTAGGAAAGGAAAGGCAATAACATGGCTTGGATCCTGCAACTCAGAGATGCTGCTAACCACCTTTTTTTTTTTTTTTTAATTCTGCTTTCAGTTCAAGTTCATCTCTACTTACACACCCTGGAAATCCCCTCTGCTTGATAACCAACCAGGAACTGGTTCTAAAGCACCAGCACGGTACCTAACTTTCCTTCCTTCTTTGGACACACAGAATATCTAAGTCCTTTCACTGGGTGATTCCCCCAAAAAACAAAATAAAAATATTGCACAGATAAAACTCACTGGAAAACTTTTGAAAAAGAAATCAGAAAGTAAACACTTATTTTTCATATAGGGGAGAAAAAGTCTTGAAGAAAAATTTAGCAGTATATATAGGTGGAACCTAGCTAAAAACCATCAGAAAGAATTTTTAGAGAAAAGCAATTACAAGAGGGTTCCCCAAGGCTCTTTTTAAGAATCTTGATAAAGTTTTCATTGTTTATCCTCAAAGAGTGACCAAACTCAAAATGTTTAACAGAAGGTTTGGATACCACATTACTATTATCCGCCTCAGGCACGTGCACAGCCCTCAGCAGGGCTGTGAGGGCACCACGGGAGCCTGGACCAGCCACCGGCCCATCCGGGTTTGCATTCCCTCTGCTGGGCCATCCATTAGCGTATATGACTTCGATCAAGTTACCTCACTTTTCAGGGCCTCAGGTTCCTAAGAAATGAAGTGGGGCTACTTACTTCAAAGGAGTATTGCAAGGATTCAATAAAATTAAATGATGTGACTACAAAAGTGTCTATATGTGCTTTAGGTAAGTAGCAATAATGGTACAAGTTTCACCAACAGTCTGTCACCATTTAAAACTCTTTGGGTTTTAAAATAGATACCAGCCAAATAACTTTCCCTGCTTCCTGTTCCTGACCCAGAAATGGGCTCTTGTCCTCATATGTGGTAAGGTAGGCAGATCCCTGTAAGTACCAGTAAACTAACTGCCTCCATATGCATTCCCAAGTTGTTCTGATTTAGGGGCCAAAGAGACTGTCTCCTTCAGAAGGACTTAGGTTGAGAGGAGATGCATTGCCCTTGCAGTACGCACATAGATGATTCATAAGTCAAGTTCTGCTGCGGACTGCCTGTAGCACATCCTTGCAGATTGCCTTATGTTTTATGATGTGCATTTATCTTCTGATGCTATCCTTAAAACAACCCTGTGAGAAAACTGAGATGCAGAGGTAAAAAATACCAAGTTAAAAATAACCTCTATTTCCAGTTCCCACTTAACTCATCACTTCATTGAGCTGAATGAGCTGTTTGTTTATAAAGCAGAAGAACCCATTTATCAGTTGTATCATCAAAATTTACAACTTTCTCATTACAATGAAGCAGAATTTATTATCATTTATGCTTAATTTTATTGCTGATTAAAAAAGAAAATGGTTTGGGTTGTCTCTTTTCCTCTTTTATTTTTTTTTTTAAGATTTTTATTTATTTATTTTCAGAGAGAGGAGAAGGGAGGGAGAAAGAACAATGTATGGTTGCCTCTCACATGGTCCTCACTGGGGACCTGGCCTGCAACCCAGGCATGTGCCCCGACTGGGAATCGAACCGGGACCCTCTGGTTCCCAGCCCGCGCTCAATCCACTGAGCTACACCAGCCGGGCTTTTCCTCTTTTAATGAAAAAAAAAAAAAAATGAAGAACAGAAAAGGAAGAATAGAGCCAGAAAAACATCTTAATTCCTGGAATTTCTAGTGCCTAAGATAAGCAATACTAGATCTGACTAATGTTAAGTAAGCATAAATAAATCTTTGTGCACCACAGTATAAGAAAGTAGCCTGTGGAAGCTGTCCAGGTGGAGAGCAGAAAGAGAACAGAAGTGGCTTTACTCTGAAAAATATCCAACAGTGAAAGAGTCAAACGGTACGCAGGAGAGGCAAGAATACTGAGGTAGAAACCTTGGGGATATCCCGGGGCCAGTCATCAGCTCAAATGACGTGTCTTGTACATCTCATCAGTGACTCTCCCTCCCCTCTACCTTATACAAATAATGAGTAACTTAAGAACAATGCACAACTGGAAGGCGAGTCATTCCACCAGTAATCAATGAGATTAAGGGAAATTCTATTTTCCTGTGAACTTTAACACAGTTTGCGTCTGTTTTATTATTTCTGCTAGCTATTACTGCTAATCCATGTTAGCACATCGTTTCTTCTGCTGCCATTAATAAAGTAAGCAATAGCAAACTAAGTGTTAAGCACTCTCCCACCCCGTAAAAACATATATCAGACTCATAAGGTGGTAGAATTACTAGTAAGTATAAATAGCATCTGTAGCTTAATCTAAAGATCTGGGTTTGAATCCAACCTTCATGACTTAAACTCTGTGACTTTGGCAAGTTACTGAACTTCTCTGAGCCTCAGTTTCTTTATCTGTAAAGTATATAAAATACTCCTTCCCTCAAAGTGACTGTAAAGATTAAACAATATAATTAAATAAAGGGCAGCTATTACATTAAAAATGTAAAGCTGAGGCCTGGCTGGTGTAGCTCAGTGGATTGAGCATGGGCTGGGAACCAAGCGGTCCCGGTTCGATTCCCAGTCAGGGCACATGCCTGGGTTGCAGGCCGGGTCCCCAGTGAGGGCCATGTGAGAGGCAACCACACATTGCTGTTTCTCTTCCTCTCTTTCTCCTTCCCCTCTCTCTAAAAAAATAAATAAAATCTTAAAAATAAATAAATAAATAAAAATGTAAAGCTGAATGGTAATGTATAAATAACAATATTTACTGCACACCTACTAGATGCCAAGCATTGTGGAGAACACAAAGAAGTTGGCCTTGTCCCGAACCAGTTTATAATGTGGCTGAAGAGGCAAAAGATACTGATGTGAAAAACCGAGCACTAAAACAAGAACACGTGGTATGGGATTAATAGCCAAGTACATGCCGGGGTTAATAAATGTTCCAAGTTCAAAGAAAGAAAAGAAAAACACAGGTCTTGACCGGGTAGCTCAGTTGGTTAGAGTGCCGTTCTGATATGCCAGACTTGTGGATTGGACCCCGGTCAAGGCACAGACAAGAATCAACCAATAAGCAGACAAATGTAATTGAAAAACAATAAAGTAATTTAAAAAAAGAAGAAAAATTGAAAGAAAAAAAAAGAATCAACCAATGAATGCATAAAAATGTGGAACAACAAATCCATGTTTCTCTCTCTTTTTTAAAAGATTTTATTTCTTTTTAGAGCGAGGGGAAGGAAGGGAGAAAGAGAAGGAGAGAAACATCAATGTATGGTTGCCTCTTGAGTGCCCCCTACCAGGGACCTGGCCTGCAACCCAGGCATGCGCCCTGACTGGGAATGGAACAGGCAAACCTCTGGTTTCCTGTCCGGTGCTCAAACCACTGAGCTACACCAGCCAGGGCTCATGTTTCTTTCTCTCTCTCTCTCCCTTCCTCTCTCTCTCTAAAATCAATAAATAATATTTATTTATAAAGATAAACACACTAAAGAAGTCAAGAAAGACTTTGTGACAGAAAAGGGACTTGACACCAAATTCAATAGCCTAGAAAAAATGGATAAGTTCCTAGAAATATATAACCTTCCTAGACTGAATCATGAAGAACTGAAAAATCTAAATAGACCAATAAGCAGTAAGGAAATTGAAACAACCATTAAAAACCTCCCCAAATATAAAAGCCCAGGACCAGATAGCTTCACACAGTGAATTCTACCAAACATTCAAAGAAGATTTGATACCTTTTCTTCTCAAACTCTTTCAAAAAATTGAAGAGGCAATACTTCCTAACATATTTTATACGGCCAACATAACCCTGATATCAAAAGCCAGCAAGGATAACAGAAAAAAAGAAAACTACATGTCAATACCTTTAATGAATACAGGTGCAAAAATCCGAAACAAAATACTAGCAAATTGAATACAGCAATATGTTAAAAAAAATAATACGTCACAATCAAGTGGGGCTCATTCCAAGGGCACAAGGATGGTTCGACATATGCAAATCGTTCAATGTACTATGCCACATTAACAAAACAGAGCATAAAACCATATAATCTTATCAACAGATGCAGAAAAAGTATCTGACAAGATACAACATATTGTTATGATTAAAACACTCAATAAACTAGGTATAGAAGGAAAGTAACTCAACATAATAAAGGCCATATGTGACAAACCCTCAGCCAATATCATAATCAGTGGTGAAAAACTGGAAGTTCTTCCTCTACAATCAGGAACGAGACAAGGATGCCTGCTCTCACCACTTTAATTCAGCTTGGTTCTGAAAATCTTAGCCAGACAATCAGGCAAGAAGAAGAAATAAAAAGGCATCCAAACTGAGAAGGAAGAAGTAAAAGTGTCACTTTTTACAGATGACATGATTCTGTATATAGAAAACCTTAAAAATGCCACAAAAATACTATTAGAAACAACGAATACAGTAAAGTTGGAGAATACAAAATCAATGTACAAAAATCCACTGCCTTCCAATATACTGAAAATGAAACTTTAGAAAAAGAATTAAAAAAACATTTCTCTAGCAATTGCAACAAAAAGAATACGTAGGAATAAAATTAACAAAGGAAGTGGTTCATGGATTTTAAGAATCAGCATAGTTAAAATGGCCATATTACCCAAAGCACTATACAGACTTAATTCAATCCCCATTAAAATCCCAATGTCATTTTTTGAAGAAATAGAACAAGAAAACATCAGATTTGTATGGAACCACAAAAGACCCTAAATAGCCAAAACAATCCTGAGAAAAAAGAATGAAGCCAGAGGTATCATACTATCTGACTTCACATTATACTACAGAGCTATGATAATCGGCATGGTATTGGCAGAAGAACAGACACACAGACCAATGGAACAGCATCGAGAGCCCAGAAATAAAACCACATCTATATGGACAAATAATTTTTGGCAAAGGAACCAAAAACACACAATGGAGAAAAGAAAGCCTTTTTAATAAATGGTGCTGGGAAAATTGGAAAGTCACATGCAAAAGATTAAAACTAGATTAGTTTGTCCTCGTGTACAAAAATTAATTCAAAATGGATTAAAGACCTAAATATAAGATTCAAAACAATAAATTACATAGAAGAAAACATAGGTACTATAATTACGGGCCTTGGTTGTAGAGAACATTTTATGAATTTGACCCCAAAGGCAAGGGAAGTAAAGGCAAAAATAAATGAATGGGACTATATCAAACTAAAGAGCTTCTTCACAGCAAATGAAACCAACAACAAAACAAAAAGGCAAACAACCTGATGGAAGATGATACTTGCAAACAAGAGCTCCAACAAAAAGTTAATATTTAAAATATATAAGGAACTCATACAACTCAACACCAAACAAATAATTCAATCAAAAAATGAGCAGAGGTGGTTCAGTTAGTTGGAGTCTTGCCCTGTGTCCAAACGGTTGCAAGTTCGATTCCCAGTCAGGGCACCTGCCTGGGTTGTGAGTTTGATCCTGGGCCAGGGCAGATGATCCCTGGTCCAGGCGCTTAGGGAGGCAGCTGATCAATGTTTTTCTTTCACATCGAGTTTCTCTCTCTCCCTTCTTCTCTCTCTAGAAGCAATTAACAAATGTCCTTGGGTAAGCATGAAAAAAAATGGGCAGAGGACCTGAACAGACACCTCTCCCAAGAACGGTCAACAGATATATGAAAAGATATTCAACCTCACTAGCTATTAAGGAAATGCAAATCAAAACTACAATGAGATACCACCTCACACCTGTTAGAATGGCCATTATCAACAAGACAAGTATTGCGTTGGCCAAACAGTAACTATGGTTTTTCTGTAAAATAAAAGATACATTTTTCATTTTCACCAATAACTTTATTGATTTTGATATTTTGAAAATGTCAGTAATCTCCCGCGTGGCATAATGTTGATTGTTCCCAATGTCTCAATTTGATCACTAGCAACTTCAACTGGTTTACCTTACCATGGAGCATTGTCCAGTGAGAAATCTCTAGCGCAAAACTTTGCAACCACTTTTAACACATTTGATCAGTTACAACCTTCTCCATACACAGCACAAATCTTTTTTTGCACCTCAGTTGCATTTTTATCTTTCTTGAAATAACAAAGCATAATATGCCAAAAATGTTACATATTTTCTTCCATCTTCAATATTAAAATGGCTACACAAAAACTCACCAATTTTTATGTTCTTTTTAATGCACACTGATGTGACAGCTGTCATGATACAATCTAACAAAATTGTTTCCAATGAAGTTAAAGACAACTAGTTGCTTCTAGAGCCACTTTATGGAAAAAACCAAATGAACTTTTTGGCCAACTCAATAATAAGTGTTGGAGAAGTTGTGGAGAAAAGGGAACCCTCGTTAACCACTGGTGGAAATATAAACTGGCACAGCCACTACAGAAAACAGTCTGGCAGTTCCTCAGAAAATTAAGAATAGAGTTACCACGTGACCCAGCAATCCCTCTCCTGGGTATCTACCCGAAAAACTTGAAAATATTTACCGTATTTTGCCATGTATAATTGCACTCCCATGTACACTGCACACCCATGTTTTGGGCCCAAACTTTCAGAAAAAAAAATCTTTTATTTTTTAAATTCAATTATTTGTTTATTTATATTTAGAAACAAAACCAATTATCATATTCCAGGATATTATTTTGTATACAGATATCGTTACTGCTTTCTAGAGTTACACTTTTAATGTGTAAGCATGAATAAATTAAAAACATTTATATAGATACAGAATTAGTACTACCCATGTGTAATGTGCATCCTTATTTTTCTCTCAAAAATTTGGGCAAAAAAGTAGGCATTATACATGGCAAAATATGGCATTCACAAAGACATATGCACCCTCTATATTCATGGAAGCATTATTCACAGTGGCCAACACATGGAGACCACCAAAGTGCTTTGAGAGATGATTGGATAAAGATGTGGTACATCCATACTATGGAACAGTCCTCAGCCATAAGAAAAGATGAAACACTGCCACTTGTGACAATGTGGGTGGGACTTGAGATTACTATGCTAAGCGAAATAAGTCAGTCAGAAAAAGCTAAGAACCATATGATTTCACCCATACATGGGACATGAAACTGAAACTCACAGACAGAGACAACAGTGTGGTGGTTACCAGAAGGAAAGGGTTGGGGGTTAGTGAGGGCTACAGGGGGACAAACATATGAAGATGGAAGATGGTGTGACTTTTGGTGGTAGACACACGTACAGTATGCAGACGATGTACAGTAGAAATGTACACTTGAAACCTACATGATCCTACTAACCAATGTCACCCCAGTAAATATAACTTAAAAAAGAAAAATAAAATGTCATAAAAGGAAAAAAACGAAAAAGAAAAAGAAAAGGGACTTGAGAAAGCCTTGGAGAAAAAACAGGATTTGGAGACAGGAGTACAGTTTAGATGGGGAAAAGCAGTCCAGCTGCAGTGAGCAGCCAGCTTTAGCTGAAGCAGATGTTTGTAGAGGAGAGTATGAAAAGATGAGGCTTGAAAAGTAGGCTGCAGAGAAACTGTGAAGGAGTTACTGTCAGGGTAGGAATGGGACACTGCAGGATTTGGGCCAAAGGAATAATGTGATTAAATCAGTGTTTTGAAAAGATTGAGCTGGCAACAGTGTGAAGAAAAAAATGGAAGAGTATAGACACAAGAAAACCAGTTAGGAGGTAACACAGAAGTTGAGGCTGAGATGCTAAAGGCCTAGACGGGGTGGAAGTAGCAGAAATGGAACAGCACAGGCAGAACTGAGAAAGGCTGCACAACAGGATTAGTGACTGATACGACACAAAGGTCAAAGATAAGGGAGGAGTCAAAGCCAGTTTTAATTTCTCCAATCTGGGTGGCAAAGAGGAAAATCACAAAAGAAAATTCAATGGCATGTGATCAGAGGCTAAAATTTTAGTCTTCACACATTGAATTTGAGTTCAAAATGGTGTATTCACATAGAAATGTCTCACAAGCAATTGGTCACGTAGATGTTACCCTTTAAAAGAGTAACCAGGATTAAAGAAACCAATCTGGGAGTCACTTGGACAAGACAGACCTAAAGCTAAGGGAAAAATTCCATCAGGAACAGGGCTCTGGGGCTTCCTCGAAGAGGAAAATACATGCCTTCATTGCAGGGAAGTGGGTTTTCTCCTCTAGTGAGAAGAGGACATGGAGTCCAGGAGAGCCCAGTATTCACAAAAGCCCTCTTTAAGGAGGCATGCAGATTGTGGTGTGAGTCTTTGTGAACACTGGTGTCAGCCGAGGTATAAAAGGTCCGTGATGTGACGCAAGGTGAATTAAGATAAGGAG
Organism: Micronycteris hirsuta; assembly: GCA_004026765.1. Classification (NCBI taxonomy): domain Eukaryota; kingdom Metazoa; phylum Chordata; class Mammalia; order Chiroptera; family Phyllostomidae; genus Micronycteris; species Micronycteris hirsuta. Next base: position 87,810 of record PVJI01002322.1, on the reverse strand, counting down.
ATGCTACCTTGGGTAGACACTGTCACTGGCTGCTCAGGCCCATGTAGGGACTCCAGGGGCTTAGGGAAACTGCTGAAATATACTGCACCTGCCTCTGCTCTGGTCATTTTCTAGTACATTTTGGTATCCTCAGCCTTCTATACTGAGAATTTAATCTAATTCTAAGATGTGATGTCTACTTACTGGTCTACAACGCCCCTAAAATGTTGCACACATATTTGCACAAAAACTTACTGAAACTTCTGGGGGTTCAGAATCTAATGGAACAAAATCTGAAAACTAGCAGAGTTAATCACAGAACAAGGAAAAGAAGAATTATGGTCCCTTCCTCAAATCCATTATCGTTCCTTTGCTTATAAGAATATTCTACCTTAAAAGTTTTACTCTAACACAATAAAGATAAATTAAAAGATTTAAATGCTAATTTAGCCCTGGCTGGCATAGCTCAGTGGATTGAGCATGGGCCTGTGAACTAAAGGGTCGCTGGTTCGATTCCCAGTCTAGGACACATGCCTGGGTTGCAGGCCAGGTCCCCAGTGGGGGCCATGTGAGAGGAAACCACACACTGATGTTTTTCCCCTAGCTCCTTCTCCTTCCCTTCCCCCTCTCTAAAATAAAAATAAATAAATAAAATCTTTTAAAATAAATAAATACAGGGAAAATGAATGCTATGCTTTGGATCTGATCTTTCAGCTCTGCTAGTTCTAGAAGTAATTTTTCAGGTTATGTTGGTACTTAATAATAATCGGTTCTTTACAAATATCAAATCATTATATTGCAGACCTTAAACTAATACATTGTTATACGTCAATTATAGCTCAATAAAATTTGAAAATTAGTGTTTAAATCAGCCATGTAGGTAACTCAACCCATACACATTCCACTCTTCTAACTATAATTCTCCAAAAGAAAAGACAGCACCCTAAGTTCAGGAAATCACATTTTACCTCCCTGCAGCTGCTTCAGAGCTGAGGAGAAGGTAACAACAAAAGGGAAATGCGCCCGGAGAGCTTATTAACAAAGAATGGAAAGCCCCTTACTCCGTATCTCTCAATTAGCACTGCTGAGGAAAGCTCTCGGGTTCAATTTCTCTTCATGGAAGTCCTAACCACACCACAGTTAATCTGCAGTTGCCACCTGCACTGAAGGCAGTGACAGAAGCACACTGGAACATTCCAGATCACCGCTTTACCTACAGCTTTCAGTACATAATGGAACTTTTTATTTTAAACTCCAAAACTAAAGTTAATATCCCTTTTGCAAAGGAAAAGCAATGCAGTTCAGTAGAAAATCTCTCTCCAGCTCTTGATCTAAATTTCACCTCTCATATTTCATAATCAGAAAAAGGAATATATTACCATGTGCAAATGACATGACAATTTTTAGTATTTTAAAAATATTCTTTGATTAAAGAAGGGAACTTTCACTTTCTATAGTGACATTTCTGAACTATTTTCATCTTTTATAATGAATGTATGTTTGGGGAAAAACACTACAGAAGATGCTGCCTCTTCATGAAATTCACTCAGGGGCCATTGCTTTATAATCTCCCTCTTCATAACTTCTAAAAGTGTATGTGTATTTAGTTAATGTCAGTTTTTTTAAACAGATTTTTACGTAAATTTCAAATATATACAAAAGTAGACAGAATTATATAAGTCTCAGTGAATCTACCTTTTCCTGCTCTTGGCCAATTTTGTTTCATCTGCAATGTCACCCACTCCATCTCCTGTTTCCCGGTTATTCTGGCAGCATATCTCAAACATCACATCACCTCATCCATAAATATTTTGGTGTGTAGCTCTAAAATATAATGAATTTTAAAATATAACTCACTAACATAATTACATCTAAAAAAACCAACAATAATTTATTAATATTTCTATCAAATGATTTTCATATTTCTTTGACTGTTCAAATCAGGAATTGAAGGCTCAGGGCAGTCCACATACACTAATCGTTGATAGATGACAAATTGTTTCAATCTATAGGCCTTTTCTTTCTCTCTCCCCCCAACCCCTTTGTGGTTGTTTTTATTCCAAGAAACTGGGTTGCCTGTCTTACAGAATTTCCCATGGACTGGATTTGACGGGTGCATCCTTAAGGTGTAATATATTCTTTATATTTTCTGTAAATTGGCTCTAGATGCTTAATCAGATTCAAATTTAATATTTCATATACCAAATTCTTAACTCTTCTATTTTCTATTTCTTGAAACTTTGGGGGAGAAGAACTACTGGCTAAGTTTCAATTTATAGCTAAAAGCAGTGCCAGATAATAAGAGGGTATCCTGTGCTCTGCTCAAAACTTGAACAATTTCAAATTTCTACCTTAAGATATTAAGTAGGGACTTCTGGCTAAGATGGGTGTGTAGGTAAACACACTTTGCCTCCATGTACAACTACAGTAAAAAATTACAACTAAACTACAAAACAAATTTCACCCAGATCTGTCAGAAAACCGAGCTGTATGGAAGTCTAACAACCAAAGATTTAAAGAAGTCACATTTCATCCAGACAGGTAGGAGGGGTAGAAACACATAGAGGCAGTGGAATGGGGGTCCCACATTCACATGTGGTGGATAAAAATGGGAAGGAATAACTCAAACAAGGAATCCAAGCCCCAGACCACCCAGTCCAGGTTTCCAGTGCCAGGAAGATATGTCCCTGTAACTTCAGGCTACAAAAACCAGTGGGGGTTGGGGTGGCAGAAGAAACTGTTCGATTCTCAAGAGACTGCCCTTAAAGGGCCAGCAATGGACTTAGGACTCACACAGACCCACCCCCTCTGGGATTCAGCATCAGGGCAACAAACAGAAGGGCACAAGAGGCATGCAGGAAGGAGGGGAGAAAGTGAGGTGACTGGCAAAGGGGCAATTGCTGGGAGACGGCTTCCTCTCCGGCAAACTCCAGAGGCCAGGCAGTGGCATTGTCCCCTCTCTGAGCCTCCCCCACACGGAGCCACAAAGTGGTGAAACGGGTTGTCCCACCCTGGAGACTACCTGAGGCTCTGCCCCATGCAATTTACAGGTGCCTTTTCTATAGCAGGCCATGCTACTAAGACAGGGAGTCAAAACAGCTCTACCCAGCACACTGAAACAAACACAGAGAGGCTGCCAACTTAAAGAGACAAAGAAACACTGCCCAAATGAAAGAACAGAACAAAACTCCAGGAAAAGATCTAAATAAAATGGAGATAAGCAACCTATCAGATGCAGAATTCAAAACAGTGGTTATCAGGATGCTCAAAGAAATCATTGGGTACTGAAACAACACAAAAAAGACCTAGGCAGAAAGAAGTTGCATTAAGTGAAATAAGAAAAATCCACAGGGAACCAACAGTAGAGGGGCTGAAGCCAGGCTTCAAATCAAAGATTTGAGACATAAGGAAGAAAAAAGCATTCAATCAGAACAGTTATAAGGAAAACAAATAAAAAAAAAAATGGGAATAGAATAAAGAGCCTCTGGAACATCTCCAAACGTACCAACATCTGGATCATAGGGGTGCCAGAAAGAGAAGAGGAAGAGCAAGAAACTGAAAACTTATTTGAACAAATAAGGAAAGAAAACTTCCCTAATTTGGTGAAGGAAATAGACATACAAGTCTAGGAAGCAACTATCAACAACTGGACCTAAAAAACAAAAACAAAAACTATGCAAACAACTAGAATAGGAACAGAATCACCAAAATAGAGATCACATGGAGGGTTATCAGCGCGGAGGGGGAGGGGAAGAATGGGGGGGAAGGTACAGGGACTAAGAAACATAATTGGTAGGCATAAAATAGGTGGGGAGAGGTTAAGAATAGTATAGGAAACAGAGAAGCCAAAGAACTTATATGTATGACCCATGGACATGAACTAAGTTGGGGGGAGTAGGAATTGTTGGGGGGGGAAATGGTGGAGGGTGGAGGGTGCAGAGCAGAAGGGGGATAAAGGGGAGATAAAAATTGGGACAACTGTAATAGCATAATCAATAAAATATACTTTTATAAAAGCAAATAAAATATATAGTAAGTCAGATGGTGATAAACACTATTGATAAAAATAAAGCAGAGACAGAAAACAGGGAGTGCACTGCGTGAGGGTATATAAGAATACATGGTACTTTAAATAGGGTGGTCAGAACAAAACATTCTAAGAAGGTGATATTTAAGAAAATAGCTGAAAGAAGTGAATGGAAAATCATACAAATATCTGGAGGAAGAGGAAGTAGCAAGTGCAAAGGTCTTGACACATATCTGGTCGGATCAAGACCACCAAGGCTGGAATGGAATTAAAACCTGAGAGGCCAATGGGGACCGGATCGCAAAGGGCCTTACAGGTCCCTGTAAAGACTCTTACTTACAGCTTGAGTGAGAGGAAAAGCTATTGGTGAATTTTAAGCAGAGGAGTAACAGGATTTGACATGAATTTATTTATTTATTTATTTATTTATGCTCACCTGAGGATCTGCTTAGAGAGAGGAAGGGGGGTAGAGGGGAGGGGGAGAGAGACAAAGAAATATGAATGTGAGAGAGAACCATCTATCAGTTGCTTCTTGTATGCACCCCAACTGGGGATCAAACCCACAACCCAGTATGTGCCCTGACCAGGAATCTAACCTACAGCCTTTTGGTATACAGGACAACGGACGATCCAACCAAGCTACGCAGCCAGGACCTGATATGGATTTAAAAGGATCACGCTCATCAAACACAGCCTTGGGCATTGGAAACAGGGAGACCAGTTAGGAAGCTATTGTACCTGTCTAGTTTAGAGTGGCTTGGATTCAAAAGTGCTGGTAATTGTATTACTAAGGTAAGAAAGACTGCAAGAGGGGCATCTTCATAAAATGAGGAGTTCGTGCTACGGAGAATGGAGAACACCTCTGCTACTCTTTCATACTGATAGTTTTCCCTCAGAAGTAAGCTGTCTTGTCTTTAGTACCAGTGTATTATTTCTAATCTTATTTACATTACTCTGTTCTCTTAGTAGACCAACTGAAAAGGCAATAAAAACTGATACATTTAGTTAAGAGCAAAAGCAAAACTGAGTCAGAAATCTGAGGCAGCACTTTCTAAGTAAAAGAAAACTAAGCGTGGTCACTCTCAGTAGTGCCTCACTTCCAATGTACTGTTTCTAAAAATTCACTTATAAGATGGGTATTTAAAACTTAGTACTTTTCCTATAAATACAAATTTATAAAAAGTGATTTAGGTCCTGGTCAGGCGGCTCAGTTGATTGGAGATACCAAAATATCTTCCTGTATACCAAAAAGGTTGGGGGTTTGATCCCTAGTAGGGCACAGGTACCTAGGCGGCAGGTTCGATACCCAGTCAAGGTGCATATGGGAGGCAACTGATCGATGTTTCTCTTTCTCTCTCTCATCAGTAAATATATCCTTGGGTGAGGATTAAAAAATAAATAACTAAGTAAGAAGTGATGTGGTTACCATGCCAAACTATATAATGGGACTACTGTATAATAATAGTGCCGGGTTGAATCTTAGGCCCTTGACTTAAGAAAAAAATAAGTTTCTCTTTTGCACACTCCTATCTTGTTCAAAACTCCTAAAGTTGCCTTTATCCCTCTGCCTCTAGCACTGCAATCTGCATGAAACCTCCTACTCTAGCATCCTCTTCAGATTTGCCCCTGAAAACACTCACCATGTCTAAAAATTGCCCGTCCAATTTTAAAACAGCAGCCATCAAACACCCATACCGACATGCAATTCTCACTCCTTTGTAAAACAGAAGTCAGGCAAAAAGCAAACAAACATACAAACAAACTGGATCCCAGTTGGTAGAATTTCAGCAAGTGTTTTATTAGAGAAAATAAAGGAGAATAAAGAAATGAAAGAAATAGTTGGTGTTGAGAAGTCCACTGCGAGGAGTCAACCGTTTCTCTATTTACCCTTTCTGTACTCCTGAACTCATTGATTTTTCTAGAGGTTTCACATTTGGGCCACAATTCTTTGGGCCCAACACACCTGGATGATCCAGAGATAACAAGCCTATTTTTCAGTTTTCAGTTGTGGAGCTGAAGAAGAGGAAATGGGGAATAGATGGGAATAACATTACTGATTAATTAAGTATGCACTGAGTAAAATGTTCATAAGTTGAAGACTATTTATCATTAATGGGCTTTAATAAATAGAGAATTCAAAATGCATGATGTTAAAACTATACTTTGCAGATAATTAAATTTCTTTCTAGTTTTCTGTTTTAACCACCAAACCCCCAAAGCTTGCCATTTACCATTCAACATCTTTTAAGCCTGGGGGGAAACCTTGCAGTTAATCTTCCAGAGAACCACATCTTCAAACCCAGAACAGAGTGGAAGGTGCTGAAGAGTGATGAAGAGCTCAGTTAGCTCCATCTTTCATAGTCTGCAGCTGCCACTCTCAAATTAAAAAACAAAAAACAAACCTACATTAGATCAGTTCTTATACTGACATTTCATTTGGGTCACATTTGCTTCTAAAATCTGTAATTAGAAAAACACCAGGCCTCCCATCTGTCAATTAACTAAAAAGATATAATCAAGCAAAACAAATGACTTGATTTAAACTTAACCCTAAAAACTCAATTAAATGTACTACAGGCAATTTGCCTTTCTCCAATTTCTTTTTCAGAAAACAGAATTCCAAGTCATTAGTTTTATTTAAGAAGTTCTAAATCACAGGATTACGGGAGAGTGCTATTGTAATTAAAGTTTCATTAAAAGTTCAAGACAAGAGGACCATGTTGGGCTATTATCTCCTTTAGAGTTTTCTATTTCGACTGAATTTTTTTTACAATTAAAAATTTTTATAATTAGAAAAAAAAAACATGATTTGGAAAATGAAAGATGAAAGAAATCTCAAAAAGAACCAAAGGGGCGGGGACTAAGGGACTAAATGGTAATTAAAAAAATACAATTAAAAAAAGAACTTAAAGAGAATAGAAGAAACTAAATAGAAGATACGCTGAATAGTGAGACTTTTTAACTTTGTTAATATGCTTTGTAATAAAACTGAAGAAAATACATTTTACTTAAACTTTTCAAATAGAGAGAAAAAGGAAACTATATCTAAAGCAGAGTATTTCTAGAGCAGTGGTTTTTTAAAAAAATTATATTCTTGATTATGCTATTACAGTTGTCCTAATCATTCTCCCTTTGACCCCCTCCACCCAGCAACCCTCACTACCTTGGGCAATCCCCTCACCATTGTTCCTGTCCATGGGTCATGTGTATAAGTTCTTTGGCTACTCCATTTCCTATACTGTACTATACATCCCCATGGCTACTCTGTGACTACCTATTTGTACTTAATCCCCTCACTTCTTCATCCATTCCCCCACAACCATCCTCCCATCTGTCAACCATCAAAATGCTCTCTATATCCATGATTTTGTCTCTGTTCTTGTTTGCTTAGTTTGTTTTTTAGATTTAATTGTTGATAGAGATGTATTTTTTGCCATTTTATTGTTCATAGTTTTGATCTTCTTTTCTTAAATAAGTCCCTTTAACACTTCATATGGTGGTTCTCCAATGGTTTAGGGGTGGGGGAAAAAGGCAGAACACTGTACTTGAACAACAATAAAAAAAATAATGGTTTGGTGATCATGACTCCCTATAGTTTTCTCTTATCTGGGATGCTCTTTATCTGCCCTTCGATTCTAAGTGATATCATTGCTGGGTAGAGCAATCTTGGCTGTAGGTCCCTGCCTTTTATGACTTTGAATATTTCTGTCAATCCCATCGAGCCTGCAAAGTTGCTTTTGAGAAATCAGCTGACAGTGTTACTAATGGGAATTCCCCTATAGGTAGCTAACTTCTTTCCTACTTGCTGTTTTTAGGATGCTCTCTTTATCCTTAACCTTTGGCATTTTAATTATGACGATTCTTGGAGTGGGCCTCTTTGCATCCATCTTGTTCGGGACAATCTATGCTTCCTGAACTTGCACATCTATTTCCTTCACCAAATTAGAGAAGTTTTCTTTCATTATTTTTTCAAATAGATTTCCAATTTCTTGCTCTTTTTCTTCTCCTTCTGGCATCCCTATGATGAGAATGTTGGACCTCTTGAAGGTATCCCTCAGGCTGCTTATACTATCCTCATTTTTTTTTAATCTTCTTTCTTCTTGTTCTGATTAGTTGTTTTTGCTTCCTTATATACCAGATCATTCCACTCTACTGTTGTTTCCCTGTAAATTGTTATTTATTTCAATTAGTGTATCCTTGGTTTCTGACTGGATCTTTTTTATGCTGTTGAGGTCCTCTCTAAGTTCCTTGAGAATGCTTATAATCAGTGTTTTGAACTCTGCATCTGATAGATTGTTCATCTCCATTTCATTTAGCTCTTTTTCTGGAGTTTTGATCTGTTCTTTCATTTGAGCCATGTTTCTCTGTCTCCTCGGTTTGGCAGCCTCCCTGTGTTTGTTTCTGTGTATTAGGTAAAGCTGCTTTGACTCGTGTCTTGATAGTGTGGCCTAATGTAGTAGGTGTCCTTTGGGTCCAGTGGGACAGTCTCCTCTATCACCCAAGCTGGGTACTCCAGATGCACCCTTCGTGGGGGCTATGTATACCCTCTTCTTGTAGTTGAACCTTGGTTACTGTTAGCAGATCATTGGGAGGGATTTACCCAGGCCATTCAGCTGCAAATATTGGCTATGACCACTGACCACCAACTTCCACACACTCTGTGGACGATCAGCTGCACAGGGTCAGGGTGGTGGTTCTCCAATGTGGTCTGTAGCTGTCCACTGGGTGTGCTGGCCCTGGGGTTCTCTGGGTGATGCAGGCCAAGGTCTGCCCCCCACCTGTTTATGGCCTGGGGTACGTACCTGAGCTATAAAGTGATCTGAGATGGCTACTACTTGTGCTGGGCTTGGAGATTCCCTGGCAAAGCCAAGGTTGAATCTAGGCTGGCTGCTGCTAGTGTCAGACCCGGGGCTCGCTGAGCCGGCTGTTGCTTGTTTGATAGGATTTAGGAAGTTGTGCTGCAGAAGCCAAGACCAGCCATTCATATGCAAAAGCAGCTTGAGTAGGCTTCTAAGTTTGGTGGGGTGGAGTCTCTGGGAACCCTCATGGCAAGTGGAAGTGTTAGGCAGGTTGATGGAGTCTCAGATATGGCACCAGCTTACTGGCTCTGTGGTGGGAAGGTTCAGAAAAGGGACAATGGCCTCTGCTCACCCTAATGCCAGACACTTCAGTTCCCCCCTGTATGCTACTGGTGCCTTTCAAGCTGCTACCCTGGAGCTGGAGCTCAGAGGCAGTGAGTGTATGTAAGCCTGTGTGCAGGTTCTTTAAGAGGAACTGCTCGGGGCTCCAGCAATTTCTTGTACAGACTCAGTCCCCGCTGAGGTTTGCAGCCAGAAGTTGTAGGGACTTATCTTCCTGGCACTGGAACCCTGGGCTGGGGGTTGGGGGCCCTGGTGTGGGGCTGGGACTCCTCACTCCAGAGATATCCCTCCCGAATTCTTATCCACCACTCATGGGTGTGGGACAAGCCCCGTTCTGTGTCCGTGCCCCTCCCGCCAGTCTGGATAGATGTGGTTTCTTTAACTCTGCAGTTGTCAGACTTCCATTCGGCTCAATTACTGATGGTTCTGAAGGACGGTTGCTCTATACCTTAGTTGTTATTTTGATGTGGTTGTGTGAGGAGGTGAGCCACATCTGCCTATGCCGCCATCCCGACTGGCAGTCGAGCACTGGTTCTTAAACTGTAGTTTGAGGATCCATCCACATCCCTAAGACCCTTTCAGAGTATCTGTAAGGTTAAAACTATTTCTATAATAATACTGAGATACTATCTATCTTTTTCACTCTCGTTGCTCACAGAGTATAGTGTTCGGGCATAATATCAAAGAATAACTGTAATTTTCTGAAAATGCGAATAAAATACTGTTACCTTTTCCAACTACAGTAAGTCTCCATTTTCTTCATATACTTCATTGAGAATAACTTAACACAACAGACTGATTATGTGGCTTAATTAAAGAGATATACAAATATGTAAGACAATGCCTATCTCCTCATATTTTTTTGTTTTCAACAAGTTATTATTTAGAAACATGTTTTTTATATCAGCATGTAATAGTTTTTATGTTATTTTAAATAAATTAATACATATTTTTAAAGATTCTCAGTTTTAACTTCTAATGAAGTAATTATCAATAGATATAATTCTACATAAACAAAAGTTTTCGGTCCTTAATTTTTAAGAATATAAAAGCGCCTTCAGACCAAAAAGTTTGAGAATTGCTGTTCTAAAGTACCTCTTATTGTATAAGAAAAATATTACTCTACATGAAGAGTAATATTTTTAAAAGTATGTTTAAAGATAAGAGAAATAAATACAACTGCTTAAAAGTGAATTTATAATTTATAGGACAAATGATTATGCTCAGATTTACATCACAAAAACCTGAGGGGCAAGGGAGGAACAGGTAGATGTATAAATGAGAAAGAGTGGCCATGAGTTAGTTAGTAATCACTGAGCTAGGGGTTCATTATACTAGTCTCTTTACTTCTGAATATGTTTGAAATTTTCCCTAATAAAAATATTAAATAAAGAATTCATAACTCAGCAGTTAAAAATGAAAAAGTAAATCTGACTGTAATTTAATGTTATTACTAAGAACAAAGGAGACAACCTATCAGCTGCGCCAAGACATAGAAATATGACCCAAATGAAAGAACACCGCAAACCCTCAGAAAGAGAGCTAAGCAAGGAGAAGATCGTCAACCTCTCTGATGGAGAATTTAAAGCCCTTGTAATCAAAATGTTCACAGATCTGATTGCACTTGGTCAAAAAATAAAAAAACAAATGAAGGATACCCAAAGTGAAATAATGCAAAATATTCAGGGAACCAACAGTGACAGGAAGGAAACCAGGACTCAAAGCAATGATTTGGGAAAAAAGAAATAAACATCCATCCAGAAGAAAAGGAAGTAACAAGAATCCAAAAAAATAAAGAGAGACTTAGGAACCTCTGGGACAACTTGAAACATTCCAATATCCAAATCATAGGGGTACCAGAAGGAGAAGAGGAAGAGCAAGAAATTGAACTTTTATTTGAACAGATAATGAAGGAGAACTTCCCCAGTCTGGCAAAGGAAGTAGACTTCCAGGAAGTCCAGGAAGCCCAGAGAGTCCCAAAGAAGTTGGACCCAAAGAGGAACACACCAAGGCACATCATCATTTAGTTACCCAAAATTAAAGATTAGGAAAGAATCCTAAAAGAAGCCAGAGAAAAGGAGACAGTTACCTACAAAGGAATTCCCATTAGACTATCAGCTGGTTTCTCAAAAGAAACCTTACAGGCAAGAAGGGCTGGAAAGAAGTATTCCAACTCATGAAAGGCAGGGACCTACATCCAAGAATACTCTATCCAGCAAAACTTTCATTTAAAATGGAAGGGCAGATAAAGTGCTTCCCAGATCGCCAAGCCCTTATTATATGAAACGTTAAAGGGACTTATCCAAAAAGAAAGAAGATCAAAACTATGAACGGTAAAATGACAACAAACTCACAACTATCAACAAATGAACCTAAAAGAAAAGAAAAACAATGGAAACAAAAACTAAGCAAACAACCAAAACAGGAACAGAATCAGAGAAATGGACATCACATGGAGGGATTTTAGTGGGGAGGGTAGGAAAGTGGGGAGCAAAAGGTACAGGGAAGAAGCAGCATAATTAAAATCGTAAATAGACGGGGAGAGATAAAACATGGTATAGGAAACAGAGGACTCAAAGAACTTATATGTACAACCCATGGACATGAACTAAGGCGGGGGGAATGCTGGAGGGTTGGGGGGCAGGATGGAGGGGGGGTAAAGGGGGAAAATTAGAAACACTGTAATAACATAATCAATAAAAGATACTTAAAAAACAAAGGAAAATAAAAGAAAAATCTAATTAATACTAAACTAACACTATCCACATAGTTCTAAATTCACTTTTTGATCTTCATTAATGTCCTCTCAATTAGTCTCACGTCACAAAACCTGTAGTGTACATGAATATATGAAGTTCTGCTTTGTTCACTTAAAATTCAAATATACAGCTACCATCATTATCTCCTATCAACTAATCTGACTTAAACAAACATGACAAAGATCTTTCAGTGTAATAATAAAAGAAGCTCACCAAATCCTTTAATCTGATTGACTTGGCTATATATTATGACCTGGAGTAATTTTTACATGTTACACTACTGCCATCTGCTGGCTGTGATGTCTAAGTACAGTAAACAAAGGTTTCAGAAAAGCTAAAAATTCGTTTATGACTTAAGTTTTCTCCCAAAATTACCCTGAAGAACTGCTATACATACAAGTGCATTAGGGTCCTTCAAAATTTCATGCTAGAAACAGTGGTTCTCAACCCAGGTTTCACTTTATTTTTTTTTTATTTTTTTTTAAAGATTTTATTTATTTATTTTCAGAGAGAGAAGAAAGGAGGGAGAAAGAGCAATGTATGGTTGCCTCTCACATGGCCCTCACTGGGGACCTGGCCTGCAACCCAGGCATGTGCCCCAACTGGGAATCAAACCAGGACCCTCTGGTTCCCAGCCCGCGCTCAATCCACTGAGCTACACCAGCCAGGCCCAGGCTTCACTTTAAAATCATCTGGGTGCTTTTGAAAAACCTGATAACTGGGCCCTAAAGCGGAGCAATTAAATCAGAATGTCTATTTGATAAAAATGAAAGGCAAGCCACAGACTGAGAGAAAATATTTGCAAAAGATATAGCTGTATGGAACATGTACCTCGAATACATAAACATCTGTTACAACTCAATAATAGAAAAACCCAATTTTTAAAAAGTCCTCACTGAGGTTATGTTTATTGATTTTAGAGAGACAGGAAGGGAGACGGAGAGAGAGAAACACCGATCGGTTGCTTCTGGTACACACCCCGACCAGGAATTGAACCCACAACCTAGGTATGTGCCCTGACTGGGAATCAAACCTGCTCTAACCAACTGAGCAACTGTGGCCAGGGCAACAACCCAGTTTTTATAATGGGGAAAAGATCCAAACAAATACTTCACCAAAGAAGATATGTAGATGGCAATTAAGCACATAAAAACGTTCAACATCGTTAGTCTTCAGGAAAATGGAAATTAAGACCACAGTGAGATACTACTTAATATCCATTAGAATAGGTAAAGGTAAAGAGAGTGACCATATTCAGGGCTGACCAGCATGTGGAACAAGTTTAACCCTCATACACTGCTAATAAAAATGTAAAATGAGACAACCATTTTGGAAAACAATTTGGAAGTTTCTTTAAAAGCTACATACACACCTACCGTAATACCCAGAGGAAAAAAAGTTGTAGTTGGTTGAATAGTGTCCCCTGCAAAATGCACATCCACCTGGAATGTGACCTTAACTGGATGTGAACATAATTTTTGCGTTGGCCAAAAAGTGCAATTAGTTTTTTCCATAAAATAAAAGACATATTTTTCATTTTTCACCAGTAACTTCATTGATTTGGATATTTTGAGAATGTTGGCTATCTCCCATGTAGTATAATATTGATCGTTCTCAAAGTCTCAATTTGATCACTAACAACTTTAATTGGTCTACCAGACCATGAAGCATCGTCCAGCGAAACACCTCCAGCAAGAAACTTCGCAAACCACTTTTGACACGTTCAATCAGTCACAGCACCTTCTCCATACACGGCACAAATCTTTTTTCTGTTGTGTTTTTACCTTTCTTGAAATAATAAACCATAATATGCCAAAAATATTACATATTTTCTTTTATCTTCAATATTAAAATGGCTACACAAAAATTGACCAATTTTGATTTTTAAATGAACGCTGATATGACAGCTGTCACAATACAATCAACAAAATTGCTCTGAATGAAGTTATAGACAACTAAGCATCACCAGAGCCATCTTTTTTAAAATTTTAATATATTTTATTTATTATGCTATTACAGTTGTCCCATTTTCCCCCCTTTATTCCCCTCCGCCCCACATAATCCCCATTCCCCCATTCCCCGCCCTTTAGTTTTTGTCCATGGGTCATACACACAAGTTCTTTGGCTTCTACATTTTCTATACTATTCTTAACCTCCCCCTATCTGTTTTCTACCTACCGTTTATGCTACTTTTTATCTGTACTTTTTCCTCCTCTCTCCCCCTCCCACTCCCCTGTTGATATCCCTCCATACCTTATATAAATCCCTTTAACATTTCATATAATAAAGGCTGGGTGATGATGAACTCCTTGAACCTGACCTTATCTGAGAAGCACTTTATCTGCCCTTCCATTCTAAATGATAGCTTTGCTGGACAGAGTATTCTTGGATGTAGGTCCTTGCCTTTCATGATTTGGTATACTTCTTTCCAGCCCCTTCTTGCTTGGAAGGTCTCCTTTGAGAAATCAGCTGACAGTCTTATGGGAATTCCTTTGTAGGTAACTGTCCCCTTTTCTCTTGCTGCTTCTAAGATTCCTATTTTTCATCTTCGGTAACGTTATTATGATGTGCCTTGGTGTGTTCCTCTTTGGGTCCCACTTCTCTGGGATTCTCTGAGCTTCCTGGACTTCCTAGAAATCTATTTCCTTTGCCAGATTGGGGAAATTCTCCTTCATTATTTGTTCCAATAAATGTTCAATTTCTTGGTCTTCCTCTTCTCCTTCTGGCATCCCTATGATGCGGATATTGGGCCGTTTACAGATGTCTTGGAGGTTCCTAAGCCTCTCCTCATTTTTTTGAATTCTTGTTTCTTCTTTCTGGTCCACACCGTTGATTTGAGTCCCAGTTTCCTTCTCTTCCCTTTTGGTTCCCTGCACATTCCCCTTCATTTTCTTTAGCATATCCTTAATTTGTTCATTTATTTGCATCCAACTTTCTTCCAATTTTGTGAGCATCCTGATTACCACTGTTTTGAACTGTGCATCTGATAGGTTGGCTATCTCCTTGTCCCTTAGTTGTAATTTTTCTGGAGCTCTGTTCTGTTCGTTCATTTGGGCCATTTTTTTTTCTCGGCGCGCCTGTTACTTTAAGGGGCAGAGCCTTAGGTGTTCACCAGGGCAGGGCAGCCCACGTCGCTGTGTTGTGATGCTTCCTTTGGGGTCAGGGCCTGGGAGGGAGCAATGGCGCTTGCTCTTGAGATGGTGGGCCCCGCGGTCTGCTATGCTCCCCAGCTCCTTCTCCCGGTATATCTGTGCGGGAAAGAGGGACTGCCCGGTCCACCAGTCTCAGCCCTGCTGGTTCCCATGGGCTTCTCCAGGTGTGCTGGCTGCAGGCTTTGCTGAGTGAGCGGCCGTGTTTTGGCCAGGCGTGCCTGCCTTGAGTCTCTCCGGGCAAACTGCCATCTAGCTGCATGTACTCTCCGCTCCGCTTACCAGTCTGGACGAACATGTCCTCTGTAATAACTTCTTGGCTGTTGGACTTCCACTCAGTTCGATTCTCTGTCCATTCTGGTTGTTTGTTTTGCTTTTTAACTTGTTTTTCCTCTTTGGTTGTGAGCGGAGGCACAGTGTGTCTACCTACACCTCTACCTTGGCTGGAAGTCCTACCAGAGCCATCTTATGGAAAAAAAAAAACAAACTTTCTGGCATACCTAATAGTTAAGATGAGGTCATACTACAATAAGGTGGCTCCTAAATCCAATGATTGATGTCCTTATAAGAAGAAGAGAGGGCACACAGAGAAAAGGAGGCAGAGGGGAGTGATGCAGCTAAAAGCCAAGAAACAGCAAGGATTTCCAGGAGCCGGGAGCTTCTGAAACTAGGAAAAGAGAAGAAACAGTTTTCTCCCTAGAACCTCCAGAAGCAGCATGACCCCACCAACACCTTAATTTTGGACTTCTAGCCTCCACAACTATGAGAGGATGTCATTTAAGGCCACCAGTTCACAGTAATTTGTTACAGCGTCCCTAGGAAACAAATACAAAAGCACACAGATTTGCACGAGAATGTTATTAGACACAGGGATGCTCAAGTCTTTTATATAAATGGTACAGAACAATGCACGCAATTGGCCCTCCACATCCAGATTCCCAATTGTGGACTGAACATTCTATTTTTGATCAATGGTTAGTTGAATCCATAGATGTGAAACCTGAAACACAGAGGGTCAACTGCATATTTATTGAAAAAATTCCACACTTAAGTGGACCCACATAGTTCAAATGCATGTTGTTTAAGATTCAACTGTACTGAATTAATAAAAGATGCCAGACCAAAAAAGACTATACATTATATGATTCCATGGTGTTTACCTGATGGGGGGACAGGCAAGAATGGGAGGTGGGTACAGGAGAGAGTCACTGTAAGGTGGCAGGAGGAAACTTTTTGGGGGTGATAGATATATCCATTACCTTAACAGTGGTGACAGTTCCACAGGCGTATACATGTCAAAACTCATCAAGTTGAAGGGAAGATGGCAGAGAAGGAAGTACCAGGAATCTGTCTACCCACCCAGACAAGTGCATAGACAGAACCTGTCTGATGTAACCAGTAACTATTTTGGAATTCTAGAATCTGCTGAAGGCTTGCACCTTCCAGGGGAAGCCTTGGATGATAAATTGTAGTAATTTCAGTTTTCCTTCTTAGCACAGCAGCAGCCACTCATCCCTCACTCCAAGCCGCATAGTAGACAGCGGTACACATGTTCTGGAGCAGCTTGCACACAGCCTGCGAGAGCCAGGTAGCCAAAGGACCCTGTCTTCCGACTATCAGGAATATGGGTGCTGATTGCTGATTGTACTTTTAATCACAGAGACAAAAAGTCATAATCTGAATAAAATAAAATCTAAATACATCTATACATAGTTTGGAGAATTAATCAGCAATCAAAAATCTCCCAACAACAACAAAAAAAGTCCTGGACCTAATGGCTCACTGGTAAATTCTACTGAACACTTAAAGAAGAACTAATACCAATTATTCTTAAACTCTTCCAAAAAACTGAAGAGGAAGGAACACTTTCAAACTCTTCCTATGGGGTCAGCATTACCCTGATACCAAAGCCAGAGAAAGACACTACAAGAAAACTAGAGACCAATATCCCCTATAAACATCAATGCAAAAATCCTCAATAAACTATTAGCAAGCAGAATTGAGCAGCATAATAAAAGAAGTATGTACTATGACCATGTGAGATTCATACCTAGAATGCAAGGATGGTTCAATATATGAAAATCAACTAGTAATATATATTATTATAATTTATTATCAACAGAATAAAGGGGAAAGAAACACATGATCACTCAATTGATGCAGAAAAAGCATTTGACAAAACTCAACACCCTTTCAGGATAAAAATACCGAACAAACTAAGAAAAGAAGGAAACTACCTCAACATTGAAGCCATATATAAAAACCCAAAGTGAACATCATACTCAATGGTAGAAGTTGAAAGGTTTTCCTTTAAGGTCAGTACCAAGGCAAGTATGACTGCTTGCAGCACTTCTATTTAACAAAGTACTGAAAGTTCTAGCCAGAACAATTAAACAAGAAATAGAAAATGAAAGCAACCAGATTGGAAAGGAAGAGGTAAAATTATCTTGGTTTGCAGAGAATATGATCTTATATGTAGAAAACCCTAAAGATTCCACACACTCAGAACTAATCAGAACTAATAAATCAATTCAACAAAGTAGCAGGATACAAGACAAACACACAAAAATCAGATGCATATCTATAAACCAAAAATGAATATGAAAATTACAAAAGAATTCTATTTACAGTAGCAACAAAATAATGAAATACTTAGGAATGAACTAAACCAAGGAAGTGAAAAACTTGAACAATGAAAACTATAAAACATTGCTGAAAAATATTAAAGATATAAATAAATGGAAACATATTCCATGTTCATGAATTAGAAGATTTAATATTGTTAAAAAGTCAATGCCAATTATAGTGATCTACAGATTCAATGTAATCCCTATCAAAATCCCAGTGATGTCTTGGAATCTCAGGGGATGCTGAATAACAAAAAAATCTTGAAAAGAACAAAAGTAAAGGACTCATACTTCTTGATTCTAAAATTTACTACAAAGCTACAGTAATTGAAACAGTGTGGTACTGGTATAAAAGACAGATACATAGACCAATGGAACAGGAATAATCCTGTTTCATATATGGTCAAATGATTGTTGACAAGGATGCCACGGCCATTCAGTGGGAAAAGAGCAGTCTTTTCAACAATGGCTTCGGGAAAACTGGATATCCACATCTACATGCAAAAGAATAAAGGTGGACCCTTGCCTAACACCACATGCAAAAATTAACTCAAAATGAATCAAGGCCCTAAATATAAGACCAAGGACAATTAAATCTCTTAGAAGAAAATTCAGAACAAAAGTTTCATGACATTGGATTTGGCAATGATTTTCTTGGATTTGACACCAAGGCATAGGTAACAAAAGAAAAAATTAAAAACTTGGACTGCATGATAATTAAGAATTTTTGTGCATGAAGAGACACTATCAGCAGAGTAAAAGGGCAACCCATAGAATGGGAGAAAATATTTGCAAATCAAGTATTCGATAAGGGATTAATATCCAGATTATACAGAGGAAACCTAAACACAACGAAAACCCAATTCAAATACAAAGGACTTGAATAGACATTTCTCCAAAGAAGATACATGAATGGCTGAGAAGCACATGAAAAGATGTTCAACATCACTACCACTAGAGAGATACAAATCAAAACTACGACACAGCCCTGGCTGGCATGGCTCAGCTGGTTGGGCATCATCCCACAAAGCAAAAGGTCGCCAGTTCAATTCCCAATCAGGGCACATGCCTAGGTTGTGGGCTCAGTCCCCAGTTGGGGTACATATGAGAAGCAACCTATTGATGTTCTCCTCTCATACTGATGTTTCTCTCCCTCTTTTTCTCCCTCCCTTCCCCTCTCTGTAAAAAAAGAAAAACTACAATGATCTAACACTTCACCCATTAGGATAGTTACTATAAACAATTAAAAAAAAAACAACAGAAAACAACAAGTATTGGCAAAGATGTGGAGAAACTGGAACCCTTATACAATGTTGGCATAAATGTAAAATGGTATAGCTTCTGTGGAACACAGTTCCTCAAAAGATTAAAAATAAATTTAGCATATGATTTAGCAACTCCATTTCTGGGTATATAGCCAAAAAATTACAAGTGGGGCATCAAAGAGATATCTGTACATCCATGCTCATAGCAGCATTATTCATAATAGCTAAAACATAAAAGGGATTCAAGTGTCCATTAACGGATCATTAACGGATGCATAAACAAAATGTGGTATATGAGTACAATGGAATATTATTCAATCTTTAAAAGAAAGGCAACTTCGCAATCTATGACAACATGGATGAACCTTGAGGATGTGCTAAGTGAAATGAGCCAGTTGAAAAGACAAACACAGTATGATTCCACTTACAAGAGGCACTTACAACAGCACACTCATAAAGACAGTATAACAGTGGTTGCCAGGGCCTGGGAGAAGAGAATGGGAAGTTACTGTTTAATGCACATACAGTTTCAGTTTTATAAGATAAAAAGAGTTGTGGGGATGGGTGGTGGTGATGGCTGCAAAATATGAATGTATTTAATACATTGAACACTTACACTTAAAACCAAAACCTCCAGGGAGTGGGGTATAGGTATCAGTTATTTTTAAACAGCTCCTAAACTATTCTAACTAGCAGCCAAGGTTGAGAACCACTTATTCAGATGGTGCCATCTCATTTACTTTGATTTTAACAAGAGTTTTATTTGGTGAAAACATATAAGCTTGAAACAATTTGATAATGCTCACTCTAGATGCTTATGGAGGTCAACTGAGATAATAAATTTTTTTAAGTAGACAAAGAAACTCAAAGTGGATTTAGCACTTGCTCTTTGGTTTATATCTCACATTCCCAAATTATAAGCAAGCTTTAGAAAGCAAACTGAAGATAAGTCCAATACAAAATCATTTAAAATGCTGAACACAATATAATTTTAATACATATTTTCAATGAATGGTGTTAGGAACTTAATTGTGGCCAGTCCAAATATCTTATGTTGAAGTCCTAAACCCCAGTATCTTGGATTATGATTATATTTGGAGATAAGGCCTTTAAAGAGGTGACTCAGGTGAAATGAGGTCATAGGGCAGGGCCTTAATCAAACCTGACTGGTGTCCTCACATGACATGGAAATTCAGACACACAAAGAGACACGTAGGATACTTGAGCACAGAAGGCTGTATGAGGACAAAGCAAGAGTGAGGGCCACCTGCAAGCAAGGAGAGAAGCTTCAGGAGAAACCAAGCCTGCTGATTCTGGACTTCTAGCTGCCAGAACTGTGCAAAAATAAATTTGAGCTATTTAAATCACCCAGTCTGTGGTATTTTGTTATAATACAACTGGTGAGCAAAAAAACCCCAAAACATAAAAAAACAAAATATAAGATGAAAATCTATGGGAAATGGCAGTGTGGAGCTAAATTTTACTGGAGCACTTACCAAACCTTAGTAGCCTGACTGTGGATCTGGCCAGGGCCTAGAATGGCTCTTCCTCTGAAATCTTAGCCTCAAATATTTCATCAGCTCTCTGACCTCAGTTTTCTAGTATTCACCCTTTCATTTTCCCTATACCTTTTCTTCTGCCCCACATTGAGAGAACCACTCCCTGGAAGCCTCGTGGGCAGTACTCTGGCTTTCCTTCCTTCTGTGTCTAGTCTGGGCCCCACCGTGATCACGTGATCATATCAACTACTCTGTCAGAACTACCCTTGCCTGGTCCCTTTCACGTTGCCACACCTAAGCAACAACACTACCCCTCCCCCCAACAAATCTCCAGATTTCAACTCTCACTCCTTTATGCTCGCTTTTCAACCTCCATGAGCCTTCGGTCCACTTTCATCTAATCTGTGAGCTCCTATGAATCTTTACTTCCTATCAACTTTGCTCCCATGGTCCATTAATTGACCCATCCTCTCACCTACACCCTCAACTTCTGTTTTCCTCTTCCTCTCAACTGTACCAGACTAGCAAAATCCCATACCCCCCATCCAACTGCCTTTTCTTTGCATACCTGGATGGCTGAGCACTGCTGAAAATGGCTCAGAGGTCAATGCCTCCACAAATGTATGCCCACCACCCTCAGCTGCGACTTCAGCACCAACAGGCAATACTTTCACCAATCCTCTCACAAATAATCCAAACTTCCAATGCTTAAAACTCCTCAAGCTCCCTTGGACTATCATACCTTCTCTCACTTTCAAACAACTGATTTGTCCTCAGAAAAACCAGAGGTCTGAATACATGCTCCAAACTCTTTGCTGTACCTATGTATATACTTAGTTTATCCAGCTGGTTTTACTTGAACCCACCAGCAGTGCTCTGGATTGATCCTTGCCCCTTCTGCCTCACCAATACTACAAAACTAATCCCTGAGCCAATTCAGCCACATGCTGTCCTTCACTGCTCTTTAACCACGCACACCTTTCTTATCCTGACCTTCCCCATCCTCAAAACGGGGATAGCACTGCTAGACTATTGTGAGTGTAACAGGACTAGAAGTACCTGACATATGGTAATCATTCAATAAAGAGTAGCAATTTTTTTTATCCTCCCCTGAGGAAATCTTTATTGCTTTTACAGAGAGGAAAAGGGAGGGAGCAAGGGAGAAGGGGAGAGAGAGACATCAATGTGAGAAAGAAGCATCGATCAATTGCCTCTCGTACACACCCCAACCAGGGACAGAACCCACAACCTAGGCATGTGCCCTGACCAGGAATTGAACCTGTAACCTTTCAGTTTACGGGAAAATACTCCAACCAACTGAGCCATATTGGCCAGGACAGCAATTATTATTACGTTGATACCTTAAAGGAGAAAGGCAGATGATAAGAACTGGGATACAGAATTGGAGAGTTGCAGGGGAAAAGGGGAAGGATATCTGGAAAGAAAAAGGAAGAAAATAATTTCCCTTGTCATACAATATCCCAATTCTTCTATGACTATATTCAGTTGCTTTGTGAATTACTGTAATTAAATGTGTGACTACTCTTTGCTATTCTAACCATACTCAGGAGCCTGAAACTCCTCTTGCAGAATAATACTCTTCAAAGAGAAGATGTGCTCTGGGTTCTAAGTCTTTGTCAGCAGAGAAAAGTAACAAAATTTCCTTCTATTAATCCAGAATTAAAGTGATATTCATTTCAAAAGGAATTATGGCAATGTTTAGCCATGGAGAATGTTAAACAAAAGTATTCAATTAATGATTCCACAACTGGAGCAGGAGCACGTCAAGGTGAGAGCCTAGGACATATTGTGCCAGAAAGCATAAAAGTGCTCAAAAACTGATTGAGAGGAAAACTGATGGGGTGGAAGGAGAGATGTGAAAGACACAGCAACACCCCAGCTGGGTAGCTCAGTTGGTTAGAGCGCTGTCCTGATACTGCAAGGTTGCTGGTTTGATCCCTGGGCAGGGCACATATAAGAATCAATCAATGAATGCATCAAAAAGTGGAACAACAAATCAGTGTTCTTCTGTATCTCTATCTCTCCCTTCCTCTCTCTCTAAAATCAATTAAAAATTTTTTTTAATCAATAAAATAAAGTAAAAGACACAGGAACTGTCTTCAAGGAGCTTCCACAGGCCAAATTTGGGGCAATTTGTGCATCAAAAAGAATAATGATGGTAATAAAATCTAACACAGTTAATTTTAAAAAACAGTCCTGGCCCTGGCTGGTATAGCTCAGTGGACTGAGCACGGGCTGGGAACCAAGTGGTCTCGGTTTGATTCCCAGTCAGGGCACATGCCTGGGTTGCGGGCCAGGTCCCCGTGAGGGCCATGTGAGAGGCAACCATACATTGCTGTTTCTCTCCCTCTCTGTCTCCCTCCCTTCCCCTCTTTCTAAAAATAAATAAATTTTAAAAATCTTTAAAAAAAAAAACAGTCCTCATGTCCATACAGATAATTATTTTTAAAAAACGAAGAGAAAACTTTTATAGAATAATGCCAGCTAATAAATGCAGAGGAAATTAAATAATCACCACTTTGCAATCTCCAAAGGTAGAGAGCATCTCCATGATTCTAAAAACACTGAGTGAAGAGTTAATGGGTGATAGGTTATCTGCATAGTCTTGAAGTATTACTCCACAGATCACTTAATTTTTAATTACAAAAATTACAAAGGAAAAAATTACAAAGAAATTCTAAAGGGAAAAATATACCTTTACAATGGAGATATCTGGCAGTTACCTTCTTAGTGTAGTGATCAAATTTAACACTAGCAAGAGTAAGCATAACCTGCTATTATGTGGCTGCTACGAGTCAATTAGAAGCATCACTCATGTAGTCTACTCAAATGCCTTTATACCGAATTAATGAAAAGAAAATAATCAAACTATTAGTACAAAGTCTTGCTACTCAATATGTAGTCCAAAGACCATAAACACATCACCTGAGATCTTATGAAAACACAGAATCTCAGGCCCTACTCCAGACAACTGAATCATAATTTGCATTTTAACCATGTCCTCAAGTTATCCATAGCTGTGAAGTTTCAAAAGCCTTATACAAGTCAAAACACCCAGACTTTTCAAAAAATTCAATGTCATAAAAACAAAAAAGGACAGAGGAGACTGTTATGGATTTAAAGAGACATAACAACCAAAAGCAAAGAATGAACCTTGATTGAATCCTGGACTGAAGGGGAAAAAGTTATAAAATAAAATCTGGGGGACAACTGGGAAAATTTGAATACGTATTTCTTATTAAATGACACCGAAGTGCTTTCACTGCTCTTATTCAATATAGTACTGGAAGTCCTAGCTATAGCAATCAGACAAGAAGAAATAAAAGGCATCCAAATTGGAAAGGAGGAAGTAAAACTGCCATTATTTACTATGTTAGAGTGTACATAGAAAACCCTAAAGAATTCACCAAGAAACTACTAGACCTGATATGGCCTGCCACCCAGGCATGTGCCCTGACTGGGAATCAAACCGGCGATGCTTTGGATCACAGGCCTGCGCTCAATCCACTGAGCTACACCACCCAGGGTGCAATAATAAACTATTAGAAAAAAAATTAAGAAAACCATCCCCCTTTTTTTTTTTTTTTTAAGAAAAAGAGGGAGAGAAACATCACTGTGTGGCTGCCTCTTGCATGACTCCTACTAGGGACCTGGCCTGCAACTCAGGCATGTGCCCTGACTGGAAATTGAAATAGTAGTTCTTTGGTTCGAAGGCCAGAGCTCAATCCACCAAGCCACACCAGTCAGGGCCCATTTACTATTAAACAACAAAAAAAATTGGGTTCCTATGAATAAATTTAACCAGGGAGGTAAACGACCTGACTTGAAAAACTACAGGACACTGAAGAAAGAAATTGATAGAAGATACAAAAAGTGGAAGCATATACCATGTTCATGGAGGCAAGAGCATACAACAGAGAAAAGACAGTTTCTTCAATAAATGCTGTTTGGAAAACTGGACTGGTACATGCAAAAATAATGACACTAAACCACCAACTTATACCATACACAAGAATAAACACAAAATGGATAAAAGGCTTAAATGTAAGCCATGAAACCATAAAAATCCTAGAAGAAACATTGGCAGTGAAATTTCAGAATTCTCACATGGCAATATTTTTGCCAATATATCTCATAGGGCAATGGAAACAACGGAAAAAATAAAAAATAAACAAATGGGACTATATGAAATTAAAACACTTCTGCACAGCTAAAGAAACCATAATCAAAATGAAAAGGGAACCCACTGTATGGGAGAATATTTTTGACAATGATACATCTAATAAGGATTTAATTTCTAAAATATATAAAGAACTCAACACCATGAAGACAAACAATCCAATTAAAACATGGACAAAGGCCCTGACCAGTGTGGCTCAGTTGATT
Source organism: Micronycteris hirsuta (assembly GCA_004026765.1). NCBI lineage: Eukaryota > Metazoa > Chordata > Mammalia > Chiroptera > Phyllostomidae > Micronycteris > Micronycteris hirsuta. The sequence continues at coordinate 62,957 of PVJI01002322.1, read as the reverse complement.
GGGCATCATCTGTAAAAGCAAAAGGTTGCCAGTTTGATTCCCAGTCAGTGCACATGCCTGGGTTGTGGGTTCGATCCCTTGTGGGAGGGCATACAAGAGTCAACCAATCAATATTTCTCTCCCACATTGATGTTTCTCTCCCTCTCTATTACACTCCCTTCCCCTCTCTCTAAAAATAAAATTGAATTAAAATCTTAAAAAAACTTTTTTCCAAGTTGGCAAACAACCTGAATAGACACTTCTTCAACAAGGACATACAGATGGCCCGCAGACATATGAAAATATGCTTAACATCACTAATCATTACAGAAATGCAAATTAAAACCACAACGAGGTATCACCTCACGCCTGTCAGAATGGCTACACTCAATAAATCAACAAACAACAAGTGCTGGTGAGGATGTGGAGAAAAGAGAACCGTGGTGCACTGCTGGTAGAATGCAGATTGGCACAGCCACTGTGGAAAACAGTATGGAGTTTCCTCAAAAATTTAAAAATGGAACTGCCTTTTAACCCAGCAATTCCTCTTCTGGGAATATATCCTAAGAATCCCAAAACATCCATTCAAAAGCACATATACATCCCTATATTTGTAACAGCATTATTTGCAACAAGCCAAGATCTGGAAACAGCCCAAGCGTCCATCAGTAGATGAACGGATAAAGAAGCTGTGATACATTTACACAATGGCATACTCTACACAGCACTGAAAAAGGAAGAACTCTTACTTTTGGGGACAGCATGGATGGACCTGAGGACTATTATGCTAAGTGAAATAAGCCAGTCAGCGAAGGACAAATAACATATGATCTCACTTGTAAGTGGACTCTAATGAACAAAGTAAACTAGCGAACAAAACAGAAACAGTGGCATATAGATACGCGGAACAGACTGACAGCTCTTGGAGGTGTGGGAGGGGGTGCATCTGGACAAAAGAAAGAACCCATGGGCACTGACAACAATGTGGGCATTGCTTGGGGGGTGGGGGACAGAGGTGGGCAACAGGGGGAAAAGTAGGGACAACTGTAATAGCATAAACAATAAAATATAATTTAAAAAATAAAAAATAAATAAATGACATTGAATTAATGGTAACGTTCTTAAATGTGATCATGATATTTTACATAGAATTTTCTTATTCTTAGAAAACATTTGCTGAAACATTTATAGCAACATGTCTACAACTTATGTTTAAATGGTTCATAAAAACACCTATGTGGAGAGAAAGTATTAGTGCCATAATAACAACTGGTTACTCTAGATGAAGAGTATGTAGGTATCCACTGTGCTTTTTCATTTCTTTAGGTTGAAAATTTTACTAAATCAAAAACTGGAGGGAGAGTGGAGCCCTGGTCAGGTAGTCCGGTTGGTTAGAGTGTCATACCAATACACCAAAGTGGTTGGTTCAGTCCCCAGTCCAGACACATACAAAAATCAACCAATGAATGCGTGAATAAGAGGAAAAATAAACTGATGTCTTCTCTCTTCTCTCTCTCTCTCCCCGCTTCCTCTTCATCTCTTAAAAAATTAACAAATAAAAATTTTTTAAAAAGAAACTACCAAATTGTTTTTTTTAAAAAAGGAGGGTAGAAAGAATGTTCAATTAGTCCACAACAGAAACAGAAATGGTAAGTTTTTGGTAGCAAATAGCATAATTCATCAACCTTGCATCTCTCTTAACACCTACTTAAGAAGATACTCAGAAATGTTCAATAGACATTTGATAAAAGAAAGGAAACCTGTTTCATTCATATTTTAGCTGGCAGAAATTCCTGTGGCATTAAAAAGCTGCTACAACCAGCTGACTGTCAGCTATAGTTGTTACTATAAATTTCTATCCCATGAGGCAGTAGAGTATAACAAAAAAGATTTGCAGTGGTGAGGCAGGGGTCAAACCTAGATTTTATTAGCAAGGTATCTTATAGCAGATTTAATCTCCCAAAGTCTCAATTACTCTATTTGTAAAATAGAAATAAAACATTACCATCTAGGGTGGCTGTAAGGATTAAAAAAGATATAAGATAATGAACCCTGGCTGGTGTGGGTCAGTGGCCTGAGTGCCAGCCTGGGAACCAAAGGGTCGCCAGTTTGATTCCCTGTTGGGCACATGCCTGGGTTGCAGGCCACACCCCTAGTAGGGAGCATATGAGAGGCAACCACATTTGATGTTTCTCTCCCTCTTTCTCCCTGCCCTGCTCTGTAAAAATAAACAAATAAAAAAGATATAAGATAATGAATGTAAAGTACCTAGCATCAATTGATAAATGTTAACTATAATTTTATCAATAAAGTCAGCTAAAAGGTATTCCATAAAATGGATAATGTTTTTATGGACCAGGTTTTCATTTTATTCTGAGGATTACAGCTTATCTTATGATCTAAGGGCCTTATCTGACAATATTAAGTCAAGGTGAGAAGGCAAAACAATTTCCACTTCTTGTTTTTATTTGGTACTTTGAAGAAAAAGCATTCAGTGAGATGATGGGCAGCCTTTCCCCAAAAAAACATTTTACTTCAACTTAATCTTAGTAAACCAGCATCAAGTACTGAAGACTAGCAAAATAATGTGATTAAAAATGACCTAGAGAATCAAATTTAATACTAAGAAAACTTGGAAATAATTTTGTTAAGATATCTTAAACTCTCTTGACTAGAAAAGTTGTGAGAAACCATGTTTTCATGGAAGCACTTAGACAAGAATAAGCATCTGTCTTTTTGGCTTAAGGGCACTTGTGCCCAGATGAAATAAGACTGACTTCAGTAGATGGATAATAGTCTAACTCAATTGTTCTGTGAAATTCTAAAGCAATCTTTCTTAAAGGTTTGTAACTATGCCCTGCGGGCCAAATCCAGCACATTACTTCTCTTTGCATTTAAAAAAATAATTCCAGCCCACTGCTTATGATATAATACTAGTGAAACACAGCCTTGCTCATTTGTCTGTGGCTGTTTTCATTACAATAGCAGAATGGAAAAGTTGCAACAGAGACTGTATGGCCCACAGAGCTTAAAATATTTACTGTATGGCCCTGGCTGGGTGGCTCAGTTGGTTGGAATATCATCCCACGCACCAAAAAATAGTGGATCCAATCCCCAGTTGGGATGCATGTGGGAGGCAACCGGTTTATGTTTCGATCACATCGATGTTTCGCTCTCCCTCTCTCCCCTCTTTCCTCCCTCTCTAAAATCAAAAACATATCCTCGAGTGAGGATTAAAAAACAATTTTTTACTATCTGGCCTTTTACAGAAAAAACTGCCATCCCCTGCTCTAGACACCAAGAATGCAGTAAAACCTGGTCCAGACTCACCTGAGGTGTTGTCTTTTTGTATTGGTCACCTCCATGGATCACATCCTTCAGGATTTTTCCCTTGAGAAATTCATACTCTTCTGGACTCAGGTGAATAGACTCTAGGGTTTTTCCACAGCCCAAACACTGACCACTGTAATTACAATTGTTTCTGTTAAATAGCGTCCTGGCAAAAGACTTTTTGTAAAATGAATAATCCTGGGACGTGAGGAAATTGAAAGATAATTTTAAAAATATCAAACCTTTATGATAATCACAAGCATTACATGGTTTTTGTAAACCTAATAATATCACATATTAGTGTGCCACAAAACCCAAAAGAGTAGACTGCTGGGCAACCAGATAAAGTTTTAAAGTTAGTTCTAAAACACAATTAGGGGAAAACAACCTTGAGGCTTCACACCAGGCTCACTGCACCACAGGAAAAACACTTTGAACAATGCAAATTCTCCATATGCAAAACACGGCTTTTTTCTTGGGATTTCTAACTCTTAATTATCTTATCTCTAAAGTATCATAAAAACTTTTTGAATGGTAGCAAAAATACCTATTAAAACCTGAATCAAACAACTTAAAAATAAAACGTTGGCCTTACCTTTTCTGGATTGTGGTAAATTGTCCTTTCCATTGCTCTCCAGGAACACTACAGAAAAGATTGCAAAATCAAATCATCAGCTCAGATTCCTACTGAATCCGGAGTTTAGAAACTTGGTAGGCTAGAGCTCTGAACAGTTCAGACTATTTCCCTAGAAAGGTTTAATTAGAACGCGGTTGATAACACTGTACCGAGGCTAAGGAGCTGATAGTACTCCCCACCCCAGCTCTGGATCTCCTTCTTCCCTTCACTTCTCTGGTCATTTGAGCCTCATTTTCAAGTTTAAATCTACCTTCACAGAACCTGTACAGAAAGCAGCTGATATAAACAGTGTCACCTCTAAATTAAACTCAACTCTAACCTTCTCCATTAAGCTGCCAGACATTGTTCCTGCCAAGAGTACCGTATTTTTCGGACTATAAGACACACTCCCCCCATCTAAATCTGGGAGGAAAATGGGGGTGCGTCTTATACTCCGAACGTAGCTTACCTGGCCATTTACATGTACATTGGTGAAATATTATGTTATTTATGTTATTAAATATTTTACCACATTGTTTGCTTCAAAATTTTTTTTCCTAATTTCCTCCTCTAAAACCTAGTTGCGTCTTACGGTCTGGTGCGTCTTATAGTCTGAAAAATACAGTAATTTCTTCTCTCATCCTATATTTCTATTATCTACTGACAAATATTGCATTACCACTTGTGAATGAGATCATAATAGGTCTTATAACACAAAATATCCTCGGTGCCTGGCCCAGTTAGAGGCATTCAAAATACTTATTTGCTCAATCAAAATATCATTTCTTCTTTCCTCTTACATATACTACCATGACTCCACTGATTCTACTGTTTTCTCTCCATCTTCAGTTCTTAATTCGGAATCTCATCATCTTTCATTCAAACCTACAATCGCCTCTAATCATATGTTTCTGATTTTAATCCCTCTCCAATCTTCTTTTCTCATTGTTTTGGTGGTTACCTTTCTAAAACTTGAATCCAAAACCAACTCTTGATAATAAAATAAAATCCAAAATCCTTGGCAGTCAAAGAGTTTCACAATCTAGCTCTTCTGTTGATATTCAGTAAGTCTGTTAAATAAGATCCTTCAGCTTGATTGCTACTTCAAAGCTCTAATGATATGTAGTAGAAAGCAATAGAAAAATGAGAAATGGAATAAATTTTTAGGAAATAACCTGAAACAAATTAATGGTGAAGAAACAAAAAAGTAAAAGACTGAAGCAGTAAATAGGCATGAAGCCAGTAACATGTATAAAAACAAAGAAAAAGCAAAGGAGAGAGCCTTGGAGAGTAGGTGAATGATGGCAAGGTCCAAACTGAACTGGAGGATGATTTTCCATGTTAATTCTTGCGTATCAGGTTTGATCAGGATCCCCTCCCTTCTCTCTAACCATCCAAGATCATGAAATGCATAGATTAAACAGAACATTTTTATACACATTATATCAGTCACTAGGTTTCATAACTTCTGAAAATACTAATACAAACCCAAGACACCTAGTTTTCTTGCTATAAACGCCAGCCACAAGTGCTATTGGTAAGTACTCATGAGATGCCAGACACCTCAGAAAACAAAATAAATGATCCTTCTAAGCAGAAAAATACATTAAAAACTACAAATTCTGTGTAATTTCCCTTTTGTGATAGTAGAGATTAGCACAACTTGTTTATGCTATTCAATACACTTTTTTAGAGAAAGAAAACTTTGTCTCAAAGAGAAAACAAATCTGAGAGATGGGAAAAGTACAATAATCTGAATAGAGTAAATTCAGCAACAGGATAAGAAGGCTACTTTTAGGCACAGGTATTAAAACAAAAACATACATAAAAAGAAAAATCAAAATTACCTCTCAAACCATGTTTTTATACTGTGTGCAAATGATTCCCCAGGATATAGCTGATTATGTCTTAGATACAAAAGAATGTCTAGTAGTTTGTTTGAATATTGATCATCCTTTATGTCTTTTCCCAAATCAAAGAAGGCTTTTAAAGTTTCCATCATAGGAACAAGATCATGACTTAACAATTCCTCATACAAATGCCAAGCTATGTTTACATCTTGATGAAGGAGGGCTCCCTGGATACAGTCATTATAGTTCTTTTTTGAAGGGGTCATGACCTTTTTGATGTCTTCTAACAGCACCAAGGCCTCTCTCCATCTGTCTGAATGGATTAATCCTCGGATGAGAAGACTGTTTGCTCCAGATTCTAAACTCTTGTATCTGACCTTCATAATTTCATAAACATCAAACACTTCTGATATCTGCTTATGAAAAACACAGAGATACAAATACTTGACCAGCAAATTATAGCTTACGATCCCATTGTTTTTGGTAGCTACCCAGGCCAGCAAAGATTTGGCCACATCTACAGGGCTATTCTGGTGAGCCATCTGTGAAATGATCCAATTTTCAAAATTAGCTTTTCCTTTGAAATCTTCCTGTAGTTTATCCCACTGCTCTAAATTCAAAGGTTTTGTTGGAAGCTGAATAATGTTGCTCACAGGTGGCAAGGCATGATCTTTACTTTGAGGATTCATCTGTGATCTCTTCTTAGCTGACCCAGCTGCAAAAAGATGAGGAAAATCAGAAGAAATTTTACTGCTGCCTTTCCTGCCATTTCTGGCCTTCACAATTAGAAGATCCACTGCTTTGGTATTTTGTGGAGATGCTGTTTGAAGAGAAAACAACTTCTGCTGGTTCCGGATGCCATAACAGTCTTTCAGAAAGAGTGAGTTGTAAGAGGGTCCTGGGCCTAGCCTGAGGCATGGATTGTTTTTCCAAAGCTTAGGGAAGCTTCGAATACCAGTAAAACAGAAAGTCATTATGCAGTGAGGTCAGCACAAAATAGTGAGATGTTCAAAAAGCCCTACTTTACACCATAATCAAGGAATTTGGGGAAAAGAGCAGGGAGCCGAAGCGCAACTTCTTAAAAGATGATTTTCAGTTTCTTAAAGAAAAATCAAGGCTATGCTTTTAGGGCTACTTAATAGCAACGGAATCTGGTGACTTTTCTCCATTAAACAACGATGATCCTGGGACAACCAACCTAGATCGCATTCCGCAAAACCAAGGAGGGGACAGATGCCTGTTATATTCCAGTCCGCGAACCTGAGAAAAAAGCACAAGGAAGACCACGCAATTCGACTCACGTGGATCACAACTGTCCTAGACAAGGGGCAGGATCCCATGGGTGCCTTGCTGAAGATGGGGCGTAAAGTCGAAAACCGCGGCGAAGAGCCCCCAGACCCAGACCCACCGACAGCAAGGGCAGTGGCGAAAGCCAAAGGCTAGGGGTCCTGGCCCTGCATTAACGACTGTCCCCAGATCGCCGACCTCGCCAGAAGGAATGGGCTAGGGTAGGTGGGGAGAGAGCCGAGCCAACAACTCAGGGAAGGAAGGGAGGTCTACAAAGGGCACTGACTACAACGCACAGATCGGTCACAAACCAAGTTCATTTCACTCAACAACTCACCGCAGCACTCACGCTTTATTAAGGGAACCATAACTGCGGCGGAAACTACCGCGCCCACAATGCACCGCGACGACCCCGGCCGTGAGGGCGTCACTGACCTGGATAAAGGCCTGGCGGCGAAAGCCGATTTTGAAGGCTTTAATGGCAGACAGGGCCGACGGGGAGTGTTGAAAGTGCCTTTTGCATTCAGGGGAATCTTTAGGGCCTACAGACATCCGCAAGGAAATGTCAAAGGACTCCTGAGTCACGTAGTGCCCACGCGTCAAAGGCCCAAGATGAAATAAAAGTACGGTTTCCCTTATCCTGCCTCTTAAAATTTGGCATCGTAAAATTGGGGAGCTGCCTTAAGGATACCATTTTCCATCTCTTTGACGTCTGCTACCCCGGCTGTTAGTGTGATCTCCATATTCTACGCAGTGACTACATTAATCGTTTTTTTGCTTCCTTAGCCGGCTTCCGCCAGTGTCCAAGATGGCGGTTGAGCAGCTTTCCCGGCCTTTCTGAGGTTAGGTCGCGTTTGATTTCTGAGCTGGTGGCGGGTGTAGCGGTGAGCATATTCCAGGGCTGCCGCCCGGGAGTCACTCATGGACTGGAAAGAAGTTCTTCGCCGGCGGATAGCGACCACCGACAACGTTCCAAACAGTGAGTTTGGGAGGGGCCACCCTCTGAGATAGCCCGGCCCTAAACTCCTAGAGGTGGGGACAGAATGGGTGGAGCAGCACCTGGGAGTCGCGCCTTCCGCTTCTGTAAAAACTCGCCCGACAAAGGAGGCCGAGTGGAAGGAATGTGGTTTAGAGATCCAGAGAGGTATGACCTCGTAGTTTCCTGGGAAAGGTTTTGCGGGAATGAGAAGCACACAGTTTTAACCTAAGACTTGTGAGGCAGTTCTCATTTCCCAAACCTGCAGCCTTCCAAGGTAGCCTCCCTACTCCTTACCTTTAGCTGATGAACTTGTATACATAGATATTTGAGAAAGGAGAAGCAATGGAAGAAGAACCTCACCTGTTCCCACTTGCCATTTGTATCAGCCCCTTAACTCCGTAGTTGAAAACAGGAAACTGGCTTTGGCTGGTGTGGCTCAGTGGATTGAGTGCTGGGCTACAAACCAAAGGGTCGCTGGTTTAATTCCCAGCCAGGGTACATGCTCGGTTTGCAAGCCAGGTCCCCAGTGGGGGGCATGCGAGAGGCAATCATACATTGATGCTTCTCTCCTTCCCTTTCCCTCTCTCTAAAAATAAATACATAAAATATTTTTAAAAAGTGGGGAACTGCCCATGCTCCTTTTTGAGACAGTCCTTCCTCTCCAACACTAGATTGTGTCTCCTTTCTTTTATTCACTGACTTCACTATGGCCTTATCCTCTCTCTCATGCATCATCAAACCTTCCTTATCTACTGGATCATTTCCATCAGCTCTAACAAACATGCTGTAATATCCCCCATCTTAAAAAAATAATAATTTGATGTCATATGCCCCTCCAGCTTTAGCTACATTTCTCTGCACCCTTTATAGGAAAACATCTTGAAAAAGTTATCTGTATCTGTGCTTTCTCCTTCCCTCACCCTTAAAACCCACTCCATTACATGTCTGTTATGTGCCAAGTACTCTTCCAGGCTACAGTAGTAAACAAAACACACAAAAACCCTTGTTCTTGTAGAACTTACACTTCAGTGTTGGAAGAGATGATAAGTAAGTCATATAGGTGTGTACAACTTCTATTTAAGGCTGTTTCCTTCACTGGTGTGCTAGATCCTCCTGTGCGCTAGGTCCCATTTTTGCCCATTCAAGGATATGTTCCCTCTCTCGTGCATCATCAGTTTTTCTTTCTCAGCCATTCCCATCAGCATATGAACATGGTGGTATTTCTCCCATCTTAAAGAGACTCTTGTCTTAGCTTCCACATCCAGCTCTGCCTCATTTCTCTGTTCCCCTTATAGCTCTCCTCTTACACATACTTCCTTTTCGTGGTTTCTAAGAGACATACTCTTTTAATTTTCCTCCTGCCTCACCAGTCATCCCGTCTCAGTCTTTGCGTTTTCTTCCTCTTCTCCCCAACAACTTAACATTGAAGTGACACAGGTTTGGGACTTAGAAAGTAAACTATAAAGTTGAAATGATAGAGGAAGATGATTAACAAAAAAGAAGAAAAGGCCAGAAAACAGTAGAATCAACATAGTATGGCCTCACAAAAGCTGAGAAAAGGTCAGAATAATCACCAGTATCAAATTTAACAGAGAAACCAAGGATGGGTGTGTCCATTAAACTAAGCAAGGGGAGGGGGAGTACTAAAGAGTAACGAGGGCCAAATACATGTGAATGGAAGACGGTTTGACTTTGGGTGGTGGGCACACAATGTAATAATATACAGATCATGTGGCACAGAAATGTACACTTGAAACCTATATGATCTTCTTGACCAATGTCACCCCAATAAAATTAATTTAAAAAGTAATTAAAATAAAATAAGCAATTAGGTCACCGGTTGCCCTGGCAAGAACAGTTTCCATAGAGTGAGTGGTAAGAGTAGAAGCAGAATTTCATGAAAAGGGGATGAGAGGTAAGAAAGCAGAGATGGCCAACATAGACTTCCGCTTGAAAAAGTGAACAAAAAGGGAAGGAGTTATGTGTGGCAGTAGATAGAAAGGAAGGAGTTTTGGGGGCAATGGGAGAGACCTCTATATTTGTAAGTTAAAGAAAAGCCAGTAGAGATGAAATTGAAGATACTGAAAGGGGGCGGGGTACTTCTTTTCCTGAAACTGGCAGAAGAAAGAAAGGTACAGATTTGATACCTTCCTGCTCTCCCACTTCATTTAGATGTTTATGGGTATCCATCCATGCCCAGTACTTTGCTTTTGATGAACTGGAGGAGATTCTCATCTGTTGAGGGTGAACACAGAGGAGGTTTGAGGAATTTAGTGACAATTTGGAGCAGTCACTCACCAAGTGGAATAAACCAGAGAATATCAAGGGCAAATAAAATATGTACTGATGTGTTAAAAAGCTGACTTATTAATTAGTAACCATGAAATAAATTTGTGGGACCAAAATTTTACAGTTTTCTCCAACGGTATTAAACCATGGTAAAAAAAAAATAGATTATAAGATTGATCCCAGGGTAAAATGTTTAACATGGCACATGAGGCAGAAATGCAGGCATAGGAGGAGTTTAGGGGAAGAACTACAGGTATGTTGAGGAGATGAGACCAGGAAGAAGAAAATAAACATTTGAGAAAATAGATGATAGAATTGAAGATCTCAGTGAGACGGAAGTGGAGGTGTTCTGGCAATGAGGTTTTGAATAACCAGAAGAGAAAAGTGACCTAAGAGTATATTAGAGTTTAAGATTTTAGAAGAGGAGCAGGTAAAATCTATGGTCTTGCCATGGAACTGAGTGACACAGTAGAGGTGAAAGCCTTCGGAGTTGAGGGGTTACGGTCACCCACGTAAATGTCTGTTCTTCCTTGATGATTGCAGGACTTTGAAGTGAAGGATGCTGTGCACCAGTCGTCATGGTCCACAATCAAGTGTGGAGGAGTGGGCTGAATGACGCAGCTGCGTGCCAGCAGCGGGTGGGTTGGAGGGTGGTAGTGTCCAGATATGTGAGCTTCAGATGAAAGGGTTTGCATTAGGTAGAGGCACAGTGATTATGAGGCTGAAATTCCATGAGGTCAAGGGTTTTCTCACCACTGTAACACCAGTGTCTAGTACAGTGTTCAATATGTAGTAGGTGCTCAGTAAATAGATAGGATTGAATGAATTAGGAATATACCAGATATCAATAAGAAAGGCAGTGACTTGAGGAATAGAAAATTACAGTGATTTAAAAAAACAAAAAAAAGTGGGCCTTAGCTGGGTAGAGCATCATCCCGATAAGCCAAGGTTGCAGGGCACCTACAAGAAATCAACCAATAAATGCATCCGTAAGTGAGACAATAAATCAATGTTTGTCTTTCTCTCTCTACCCCTCCATCCCCCTCCCTCTCTCCCTCTTTCTCTTTCCCCTCTAAAATCAATGAAAAAAAATGGAGGGACAGCTAAGTGTTTGAACATGTAGGGGAGGCTTTTTCAGTGCATGGTAGTGTTTCTTGGTATTTCAAGAAAGTTAATATAAATGTTTAGTGTCTAAGCACAACTATAAAGGCTTCTTTAAGGCTATTATTAGATTGTAGTAGATAGCTGACCTGAGAAAAGTATTGTTTGATTTTAAAGATGCTTTTTCCCAGGTGCAGGGATTAAGAAGTACAAATTGGTAGGTACAGAATGGATGGGGGTGTTAAGAACAGTATAGAAAACGGAGTAGCCAGAGAACTTATGTGCACGAACCATGGATGTGAAGTAAGAGGAGAGATTGCTTGAGGGAATGGGGGGTACCAGGTGGAGGTGGGCAAAGGATGAAAAATTGGAACAACTATAATAGCATAATCAATAAAATATAGTAAAAAATAAATAAATAAAGGTGCTTTTCCCCCTTAATCTATTTTGTTACCAGAAAAAAAGAGTGAACAAGAATTAAAAGATGAAGAAATGGATTTATTTACCAAATACTATTCAGAATGGAAAGGAGGCAGAAGAAACACAAACGAATTCTATAAGACCATCCCCCGGTTTTATTATAGGGTAAGTGGTATATAAGCAAATGTCTTGCAGAATTTATAGATAAAATGCAATTTTTTAAATGGGATAAGAATATTTTATAAATAAATTGAAGTTTATATCTAATAAAAAGCCTGAAAACATAATCTAATAGCATAACCACTACTACTAATAAAAATTAGAGAGAAAAGCCTATAACTCAAAAAGAAGGTGAAATTAACTTTGTATTCTTTTACCAATTTATATGAAAACTCAGGATTTTATCAGCTCCAAAATAATAAGATCAACTAGAATGAAAGAAATGTGTAACTATAAGATATAACCTTCCCAGAGCAGGGCTGGGGTTTAAACCCCCATCGATCTTCATATAGTCCTGGTTTAACTCCATGTTAGTCTAAGGTTACAGTGGAGGCAGTGCGCTAAGAGTACGAAGTGAACTTGGACTACACTGTTAGCTCTTCTGGGCAGGGGTCAGGTCTTTTGGTCACTGATCTCTGCGGATCTCTGATTAAATGAACTTTTTAAAGGGATGATGACTTGCAGCAAAATTGAGGTACAAAAAGTAATTTGAGGCAGCAGAATACACAGTTATTTTATGAGCCTAAATACACTTTACTTAATACTTAATCCAGTAGTCTAGAATTTAAGTGTAGAAATTAACTTGACAATGTATTTTTAGCTACCAGCTGAAGATGAAGTCTTATTACAGAAATTAAGAGAGGAATCCAGAGCAGTCTTTCTGCAAAGGAAAAGCAGAGAACTGTTAGATAATGAAGAATTACAGGTAAGAATGGAATAAAAGCTTGCTTGGGATGTCAGCCGTTTCTTGTCTGTATTACCTACACCTACGCATACAGGATCTCGGGGCGCTGTAACGGAGAGGTGCCTGCCCAGTGGGTAAAAGCAGCAGCTCTGGAGAGATGGTTCCCACCAGACTCAGCTGCAGGGCTCACGTGGGCCCATCCCTTAGGATAGTTTTGTTTTTTAAAGTCCCTAGGTGATTTCAATGGGAGGCCAAAGTTGAGAACCACTCAGCTCACTACTGTAGGGTCAGACTGCAGGGGTTCACATCCCAGCCTTGCTCTGTGATCTTGGGCAGTGGCCTTAACATTTCTGTGTTTCAGGTCTCATCTGTAAAGTAGGCATAATAGCATATCTATACATACGTATATGTATAAATTAAAGAGACACCTTATATGTCTATTTTTTATGATGTTATTAATCAAAAGGGTAATAGGGGATGCGATTCATCTTAATATTAACTCTGCTATCAGACTATCATTGTAATGTAAATGACAGATTTGACTACATTTTAAAATTTTGTTCTATTAATTGTAACATCTCCATTGCCGCATTTCTTCTAAGAATTTATGGTTTTTGCTGGACAAGCACCAGACACCACCTATGATTGGAGAGGAAGCAATGATTAATTATGAAAATTTTTTGAAGGTTGGTGAAAAAGCTGGACCAAAGTGCAAGTAAGAATAATATATTTAATAAAGGAATATGTTACATTAAGCATTTTAACATTTTGTTTATTTTTAGAGGGGAAGGAAGGGAGAAAGTGAGGGTGAGAAACATCGATGTGCAAGAGATAAATTGGTTGGTTGCCTCCTGTATACACATCCCCAACTGGGGACTAAACCCGCAACCCAGGCATGTGCCCTGACTGGGAATCGATCTTGCAGCCTTTTGCTTTGAGGGACAATGGCCAACCAAGCCACATCAGTTAGGGCTACATTAAGCATTTTAGATGCCTCAAATAAATGTTAATGAAAATTTAAGTCAATGGTATGACAATTTGAGTCAATTTTCAGTTAATAAAGTTTAACAAAATTAGTAAATTATATTGGTACAAAGTTATTAAAAGAAGCATAATTTATAACACTATAGACCTTTGTTCTTAAGACAATAGAATGCAAAGATATATGACAATGTTTTTGAACTCTAGTCCCCACTGATTTTTTTCACCACTCTGGTTTTTACTTGTTTGAATTTATGCTGTTGTTTGCTAATTCATATAGAAGTCATTTTTATGTTATGTTGGCAGATTTTAATCTTTATTTCCTTTCTTTAGGCAGTTTTTCACAGCCAAAGTCTTTGCTAAACTCCTTCATACAGATTCTTATGGAAGAATTTCCATCATGCAGTTCTTTAATTACGTCATGAGAAAAGGTGATTTCATTTTCATTGTGCTCCTCCTATCTGGGAATCAAGTGGTATTTTGATCCATGCTTTTATAGTATCCCTTCCATTTGAAACAACTCTCTTAATAAATTTAAAGAGTTTCTTTTGACCAAGATTTTTTTTCCTATTATGATTTTCTCCTGGAACTCATTAGAGCTGAGATTTTCTACCATAAATTTGATTTCATCATTATAGAAAAGAAACAAAACAAAAACTTCACATGTCCTAAAAATACTAACTAGATATATCAAAAGCTGAATGAAGACTTTTAACGTATGGTGATTTGAAATAATTTTAATTCACTAGTCATTTTATTGCACCACTATCTTACGGGTTAAGATGTCTGATAGTTTCAAACTCACAACTATACCATCAGATTCAAGGAGTTTTTTACCAACTAGGAGCTATTATGATTCCTGTAAGTTCTGTAATGACCTGTGAAGCCCTATGTATACCATCTTTAACTAATATTTGGTTGCAGTAATTAACCTCAATAGAATAAAAGCAGCTCATTGAAAACATAACATTACACTCACTGTCCCTATTTGGTGGAACACCAACCTTAATAAGAACAATATCTTCAAGGACATCAACTTTATTGTCATTTTAGGCATGGCAGAATTGTTGATATTTGCCATTAATTCTATGGTATGTTTGTTTTATTTCATACAATTTTGGGGTTAACAAATAAGTAATATGTGTGAGAATAAAGATGGTCATAGAGTTACTAGCTTGTCCCTTTAATCTAGTTCTTTATCTCCTTTTGTCCATATATATGCTAAAGGGATAGCTCTTAATACATCTTATTTTCTTGTTTATTCTCAGTTTGGCTTCATCAGACAAGAATAGGACTCAGTTTATATGATGTTGCAGGACAAGGATACCTTCGGGAATCTGTAAGTATAGTCTACTTTAATTACTATGGTGAAAAAGTGAACTACCTTGAGCCAGAGCTCATGCAGTGTCTGACAGTTGTTATGTTTCCCACAAAAATTTAAAATATCCTGCTGCAGCCTTGTGTAGCACTCCTGGGGCATGATTTGGGAACTGTAAATATAGCCTTCATATTGCTGGTAGGAGTGTAAAATGGATGTGGCCTTTATGTGGAGGTGAGCAATTAGCCAGTGTCTATCAAATTATAAATGTGCATATATTTTGACCCAGCAATTCCACTTATGGAAACTATATCCTATTATTCTTCCATATTTATGAATGAAAATTTTGCTTAGCCACTATAGTATTGTTCTAGTGGTGCACAGGATTAGAAACAACCTGAAGGTCCATCAGTAGAAGACTAAATAGATTATGGTACATCTGAAACAATACATAGCTATTTTTTAAAAAAAATTAGAAGCTCTTTGAGAGCCAATGTGAATGACTGCAAAGTATAATGTTAAGTGATAAAAGCAAGATACAGAAGAATGTGCATGGTGTGCTGCTACATTCTGTATAGAAAACTTTTTGATTTTTTTTGAATTTGGAACTATGCAGAATGCATCACCTATTAAAATATTTTACTATTTAAATAAAAAGTAAATTAGTAGATGTGAAAGACAAATAACATATGATCTCACCTATAAGAGGAACCTAATGAACAAAATTAACTAACTAGCAAAATAGAACCAGAGGCATGGAAACAAGGAACCAACTGACAGTGACCAGAGGGGAAGGGGGAGAGGGATAGGGTGGAAAGAAGGGGAAGGGACTAGACAAAGAACATGTATGAGTGACCCACGGACACAGACAACAGTGTGGGGACTGACTGTGGGAGCGGGGGTGGGCTGGGCAGAGGAGGGCAAAGGGAGAAAATTGGGACAACTGAAATAGAGTAACAGTAAAATATTTAATTAAAAAATGAAGAAGAAGCCCTGGCTGGTGTAGCTCAGTGGATTGAGCACGGGCTGCAAACCAAAGGGTCCCGGTTCGATTCCATCAGGGCACATGCCTGGGTTGCAGGCCAGGTTCCCAGTGGGGGCCACGTGAGAGGCAACCACATGTTGATGTTTGTCTCCCTCTTTCTCCCTCCCTTACCTTCTGTCTAAAAATAAATAAATAAAATCTTTTAAAAAAATGAAGTAAATTAGTAGAAACAAAATTAATATAAAATAATTTTACCACTAAGCTACTTATGAATTTATTACATCATTAATATAGTGTTAATGTTGAATAATTTTTAGGACTGAAATTATATTGCAGTATCTAATGAAGAAACACGATCAGACGTTTAACACTGTAACGTTTTGTTTTCTTCTTTCAGGATTTAGAAAACTACATACTGGAACTTATCCCTACTTTGCCACAATTAGATGGACTGGAGAAATCTTTTTATTCCTTTTATGTTTGTACAGCTGTAAGGAAATTCTTCTTCTTTTTAGACCCTCTAAGAACAGGTAAAAGAAAATCATATCTTAGATATTATATAGTATTACTTTTAAGTCTCAATAACTAGAAGAAAGTCTTGAAGTGCCATTTTTTAACTTTCCTAACATGTCATTGCTGTTCATATATAAAGATCTTTTGTGACTTACTTGCACCAGCTGCCAACGGCTGGGTGACAGTGGGCATGTCTCCAAGCCTCTTATAGTTTCTTCATCCCCAGAATGAAGTACGGACTGGGAAATCTGTGGCTCTTTCCAGTGCTAAGAAGCCAGTTACTCTGATATAAGTTCTATACTGATATGTAATATATTAGAGAATTATGCTTTTTGATGAAATATATGAATTGGGAGAGTAGAACCATTTAGCCATAATGTGTTTTTCTTTTTCTCAGTTTCAGCTATCCTATATGAGGATCAGAGTAATAAATTTGGCCTCATTAACAGTAACTTTTATCAACTGTTCTACTCTATTGAGACTGAAATACGAGTAACTGGGGCAGAGGACGGGATAGACAGAAGGCCCAAATCAAAGTCCTGGAGGCTCTTGTCCTTGAAAATCTAGCTATGAGTATATCACAGTATGTTGTAACTGACAATCTTTTTTTAAAAGCACCTCCATTATAGGCACATACACATCTTTTCCCTTCAAACTTTACAAAATAATAATAGCTAACAGTTTCAACTCTTTACGTACCAGGTACTGTGCTAAGCATTATACATTGATTCTTTCATTTCCTTCCCATAACCTCATATGGAAGGTATTGCTTTTATCCACATTTTGTGTGTAAGAAGTGGCATTTAAATTCCACTCTACCTACTTTTAACCATGCCTCTGTATTGCTTCCTATTCCAGAAACTGCCTAAGAAAAATGGAGATAGTCTCCTTGTTTGATTACTAGCTGCAGCATTTTCATCTCCACAAAGCACTCAGCACAACTTTTTGGAGAATCTGATATCAGTGTAATTTGGGAAAGAATTTACCAATTGGATTTATGTAGTTGGGGGTGTACAGGTAGCCATATGAGGTAGAAACTTTGTTAAATATTCCCCCCATATTTCCCTTCTCATAACAATATATACTAAAGATGTCAGAGCATAAGAGCTAAGAAGCTTTAAAATATTAATTGTGTGACTGTTCCTATAAAATAATACTTTATAAAATTGAGTTGCTCATTTTTAAAAGGCATTAAGAAACTGTATTTTTTTGTTCTTTAAAGGGAAGATAAAAATTCAGGATATTTTGGCATGCAGCTTCCTAGACGATTTATTGGAGGTAAGTATGTTTTTAAACTCATTTTAAATTACATCATTTGACCATTGCTATCTTCTAACTGTCTCTGTTCATTTAGTTAAGGGATGAGGAACTGTCCAAGGAGAGTCAAGAAACAAACTGGTTTTCTGCCCCTTCTGCCCTGAGGGTGTATGGTACGTCACTGTAATAACGCCAGCGTTTGAATTGTCCATTCCATAGTTCATTGGTAATCAAAGGGCATTTTTATACATAGGCTAATTTACCTTAACATTCCTAGTATTCTGATTACCTTAAGATTTAGTATTCTGGACTACTAAAATACTAAAATTTAGCCATTTTTAAATACCAATGTTTTAAATTTTTGTAACTTTTTAAGTTATTACACTTTCTCTTTGGTAGAACATACAGAATGTAATTTGACCTCTTTGATTCAGAACATTAGCCGGGGTCTTGCATTGTGATCGAGTGCTGCCCTCAGGGTCCACAGAGGGAGGTGTTCCAGGGCCTGCTTTTCAGTTTTCTTAAATTTCATTAGTCTGCACGTTATCCTGTTGGGTGGTCTTGACTTATTTTGGCATTCTTGACCTCTGCTTTCAAGTGCCAGCATTTCAGTACTTTTTGTTGACCTCTCCCAGCACCTAATTTAGAATCCTAGGAAGTTCTGAAAGGTTGCGTACTGAAAACAAATAATGATGTCAGGAAAATAGCCCATATTCCATGGCCTTTGTGATGGGTCTTCTTTGACTGGTTCTGGCGTAACAGTTGTTCTGATGGAGATAGCAGAGATAGAGGATGTCAGGGCACTACCCTTAGTGTAACGTAATTTGAAAATCAAAATGTTAACCAATAAAAAGAACTTTTTGTTAGTGATTATGCTTTTGTATTTAATTAGAATTTTATTTGGTCACAAGTGACTTTTTATGGTCTTTCTTCTCAAGGCCAGTATTTGAATCTTGACAAGGACCACAACGGCATGCTCAGTAAAGAGGAGCTGTCCCGCTACGGGACAGCAACCATGACCAACGTCTTCTTAGACCGCGTTTTCCAGGAGTGTCTCACTTACGATGGAGAAATGGTAGTAGTTTAAATCTGACAAGCTTTAAAAATTTGGGTTCCCAATTTTCAAAAGCCTTTTTCTTGATATGATACAGCATTTTTTTAAAATCAGTGTGTAATGGTATCTAAAATATATGAAATGATCAAAGTATTTGAGATTCAGAGACTTTAATCTTAAGGTAAATATGCTTTACAACGTGACTTGTCTTATGGATTCAGGGCAAATAGAAAATTTTAATATTTTGTTCATTTCATTGTCAGTATACCTATTGTAAAGGACACCGTTCACACTAGGTAAAATAAAAATCTGAAAAATTGGTAAATCCTATTGACTGTTTTCATATTCATGGTTCATCCATTAAATACATTACCAGGTCAGACATAGTACCACATATGCCATGATTTTTTTTTTTAATCCTCACTCAAGGATATGCTTATTGATTTCAGACAGAGAGAAAGGAGGGGAGAGAGAGAAATACAGCGATGTGAGAGAGAGACATCAATCGGTTGCCTCCCACAAATCTGCAACCTAAATTTGTGCCCTGACTGGGAATCAAACCCGTAGCCTTTTGGTGTGCGGTATGGTGCTCCAACTAACTGAACCACCGGCCAGGGCCACCTATGCTGTGGTTTCAGTCTAAGAGTTGGGTTGTATTCTCCATAAGTGGCTATATTAGTAGCTAAAAAGATTGACTGACATGTACCTGTTGCAGAATACCTGAGAATAAAATTATAATAGTATTTTAAAATTACAATTCTTGCTATTAAAAGTACGTGTTAAGGATATGATAAATTTTCCAAAACAATAATGCTTAAGAAATGGTCATACTGTCAGAAGAGAATTGGGGATCTAGGTTTTATCACTAGCTTTAACGTGGTTTTCTAGGTAACACCATTGTTAGCCAACTGCAAAGGAAAAGGGCGGGGTGGAGGGAGGGGGAAGGCACAGAAAGTGGTGATTCCCACAGCTGTCTACAGTGGACAGTGAGGAGCTTTACTAATGACTTCCGGTGAATAAAGAAAATCAGAAGCTACGACTGCGCTTGGAGTTGGACTATGATGAGGCTACTACATCTCTCTAGCTCTTTAGACTGCAATTTATGCAAAAAGGGATTCCTAGTATTTTCCTAAAAAATACTCTCCCAAATATTTTATTTCTTCTCACTATACAGAAATAGTAATGTCAAAATAAGCCAGGCGGTGAGGGATAAATACCACATGACCTCACCTTTAACTGGAACATAATCAACAAAAGAAAAAAGCAAGCAAATATAACCAGAGACACTGAAATTAAGAACAGTCTAACAACAGCCAGAAAGGAGGGGGAGGGGATTGTGGGGAGAAGGGTTTTCAGGAACTACTATAAAGGACACATGGACAAAACCAAGGGGAAGGGTGGAAGCAAGGGAGGGAGGGGAGAAAATGCAGACAACTGTAATTGAAGAACAATAAAGTAATTAAAAAAAAAAGAAATAGTAATCTATGACTAGATTTAAAACTTTAAACAATACATCAAAACAGCTATTTAAATATGCTGTTCTATTCATTCCCGATCATTTTTTTTCCAAAATTACCATACTGAAATGATGATATAAATTTACTGGCAATGTGCAACAGCTTAGTCAATGTCACGTCCTTTTTAAAAGCATGATAAAAGAAAACTATGGTTTAACACAGAAAATCTCTTCTCATAAGAAATTAACTGTGTCCCCAAAACTGTCCTGTATAGATTAACTGCTACATAGAATTCCTAGAAAACAACATTAAGTGTACAAATGGATTTGTCATTTCATATTTTTAAAAATTGCCACCTGTAATTGCAAAATAGCTTCAAATTACATACTCACTTGAAAAGCTAATTCCAAATACGGCCTCTAAAGAACACTTTCTTTTCTATAGGACTATAAGACCTACCTGGATTTTGTTCTTGCATTAGAAAACCGGAAAGAACCTGCAGCTCTGCAGTATATTTTCAAATTGCTTGATATTGAGAACAAGGGATATCTGAATGTCTTTTCCCTTAATTACTTCTTTAGGGTAAGTTGCATTGGTATAAATGAGTCATTGTTCCTTAACATGTGTTATACTGTTTGGTTTAAATTACCTACTCAGTGACAATGTTATCTAAATTTTGATGTCTAAATTTAACAGGAGGATTTACATAACAGATTTTAGAACGATATCAGGTCTGTTTTTAGTTTTGTTTTTGTTTTTAAATATAAATGGGCTAAATCAATGCTGATTTAATTAGATGTAGAAATCTTAAAAAGCGTTAAATATATGTCAGGAGCTATACTAGCCAGTGGAGATGCAAACATGCATGAGAAATTCTGTTTTCTTAGTGATCAAAAACTAGTGTGTGAAATCCTACAGAAGTGTTAATTAAACAGGAATTTTGTAGACTTTGGAAGTTGTAGATTGTTTTCATTGCTATGCTATTAAAAAAAAAATTTAAAAACTGGCTAGGATTGTGCGCTCCACTTCAGTGTGAAACAGATTTGCTGAAGCACCGATTTTTCGCCGTAGTTGGTTTCAGAGGGTAACACGATGAGCTCTGAAGTGCAATTTGATTGTATCTTATAAGCATCCAGATGCAGCAGGTGTAAAAGAGGGAATGTCTGGCCTTTTAAGACAAATCATTCTTCAGTTGAGTGGTAACTTTTCTACTTGGTGGAGTATTTTTGTACAGTAGTTTTCTACTCCATCACCACATTTCTATGGCTAGTTTTTAGAATACCATGTGATTTATATATGGTTAAGATCAAAGTAGGAAGAAAAAAGGTCTTTTAATAAAAATAACATTTTCACATCTTTGGCATAAATAATTTTTCCCCAAAGGCATTTTCTTTTTCATTTAAAACTTTTTTGGTGCTTTTAAAATAACTTCATCTGGTTTCTGAGTTCATAGTATTTTTTTCATAACTTCATGCTAAATTTCCTAAAAGGCTTTCCAGTATGATCTTCTAAGTAGTGATGACTGCAAATATTAGGATGAATTACAATCTCAGTATTAGGATGCATTTTTTAAAAACTGGTTTTAAATCAATGACTAATCTGAAAAGATAATACCAACCCGTCCTAAGGATACCCCCAGTTTAGGCAGATCTGTTAAATGAAAATTCAGTTCTAGGGAAACAAAGCAAATATATCTTTTGGTGATTAAACACTACTTTTTTATCAAGATTTATTTACAGTATCTTCTATTTTTAGAATGTTAAATTTTATTAAGTATATTGAAAGTATTCAATATATTTACACTTGGTGGTATGGGCTAAGGAAAAGAGTTACTGAGCCCTGCACTCCTGGGCTGTTCATAGATACGGCCTTTGTACATCAGTGTGCCAGTGATAAAGCTGGGCCTGGATGGTGCACTCTGGACCACACCACCCAGGTGTGCTACGCTAGCAGCTAAAGTATGCTCAGATTCTCATCCACTTCAGGGTTTCCCTGTGCACGCTCTGATATAGGTGGTACCACTAACAGAGTAAGCACTTTGGACATATTTAGTTGACTATTTACCAAGAATTTTTTTTTACTTTATTTTTTAATCTTCACCCAAGGATATGTTTATTGATGAGAGAGAGAGAAACATTGATTGGTTGCCTCCTATACACATTTCAACTGGAATTGAATCCACAACCTAGGTATGTGCCCTGACTGAGAATCAAACCCACAACCTTTTGGTGTGCAGAACGATGCTCCAACCAATTGAGCCACCGGGCCAGGGCATCAAGAATTTTAAGCTTCACATTTTCCAGTGAATGACTATTGCCCACAATGTTTATTTATCAAACTGGATCACAGTCCAGTTGACCCTTGAACAACACATTTTTGAACTGTGTGTATCTACTTATATGCAGATTTTTTTCAATAAATATATTGAAAATTTTTTGGAGATTTCCTCACTACTCTGAAGCAGTCATATCAATTACACTTAGGCTACCATAAAGCAACTGTATTGCTGTAACAAGAATATTATAACCTTAGAATATTATAAGTTTTATTAGGAAGTAGTATAATAGAAACAGGCCTGGAAAGCAAGCTATAACTCCAGGCCAAATGTTAGTAGAAATTTGCCCTGCTTGTAATCTGTAACTGACCCTTTGTAACCTGCAGTTTCGGCCAAATGACCTAAGTGTGCTTTTGATCTGTAGCTTGCTTTGATTTGTAACCATGGTGCCCGGCAGGAAGACAGCCAATGCATCCTCCCCAAAAGTGTTATCTGGGAATGCAGTTATGGGAACTGCTTTTCTGAGGCAGTCTCACAGCCTTGGTAAATCTGCTTGCCTATGACACCTCAAATAATGTATACTTTTACATTCTTAAGAAATCCTTGAAACTTTATCTATTCTCTACAACAAAGTATGCTACTTTTGTAACTTGAGCCCCTAAATGCCATGTGCTATGTATCTCTGGAAACGCTTATAAGCTAGCTCATTTCTTTGTTCAGGGCCCTGGATTTGGAGATTTCTCCCTAGGGTCCGCATGCGTAATAAAGGGTCTGTGACTCATACCTCTCATCAGGAGTTTGGTCGCTTCTTTTCCCGCAACATTGCTACTAATTCCCTAGCCATATATGAATTATCCATACCTGAAAATAAGTATGAATTTTTTTTTCATCTTTAGTATCTACTGTAAGTAATACGTATAACATCTGCAGTGTTTTGTATCATGCAAGACAATACTAACATAGGTACTGACAGACTTGTAAGATTCAGCTCATGAACAGATGACAAACTTACGGTACTATTGATAAACACAGTTTTGTAAATGCATTTTCTCTTACGGTACTATTGATAAACACTGTTTTGTAAATGCATTTTCTCTTCCTGTGATTTCCTTATTTTTCTTTAGCTTAAAGAATACGGCATACATTTAACACATATAGCATACAAAGTATGTGTTAGTCCACTGTTTATGTTATTGTTAAGGCTTCTGGTCAACAGTAGGCTTTCAGTAGTTAAGATTTCAGGGAGCCAAAAGCTATTCTCAGATTTTCAACTGTGTGGGGGTCGGTGCCCTGCAGCATTCAAGGGTCAAATGTACTTTCTTCAGTATTTTTTTTGCTGAAGTTTATAAAAGGGAAGAGTTCAAGGAAGATTTACCTCCATTTTTTTCCTGTCTAAGAAGGTAGGAGGGGAGGTGGTGGACTGGGTGTCTTAAAGAACGGTGAAAGGAGGAACAGCGTCCCTGGGTAACGGGAAAAGGTCGTAACAGTAATTGCTAGGCTACGTCAAAGGCTCATCTAAGGTTGAGAACATTCCTATGTAATCTGTAGTCTTGCTTTCTTTCTGAAGCTCTGTAGATAAGGTGTGGGTCTAGAAAGGTTGATGGTTACACTGATCTAGTGTTTTGGTTTTGCTGAATAGATGTGATAAGCAAGGTCAAGGATGTTGAGAATATCGGCAAGAGTGGCTGCAACAATGAGACTTGTGGTCTAACAGGAAAGTGGAACTAGAAAGAGGCCATGGGACAGGAGCGGGGGGTTGTTGTGTATTTTATTTTTTATTTACAGATTTATTTCTGCTAAATGCAGGCCATACAGGAACTAATGAAAATCCATGGACAAGATCCTGTTTCATTTCAAGATGTCAAGGTTACTTTATCCTTCAATTTACATAACACCAGATAACCATTTGTATTAAGTGAAATTTTATATGAAAACAGCTTATGAACTGTAAAGTACTGAACCAAATCAAGTATTTGCTCTTATTTGTTCCAAAGATAAATTTAAGTCACTAGAAACTAAGGCCTTGTTTCGACTAATGATTTTTGTAGTCTGATTTTAGCATTTTCACTCTTGTGTTCTCATTGAGTCATTCCTTCATTTTTATTGAAAATCAAGGGAATCAATATGGCTTGCATCCCTTGGCAAACCATTCCACCGTAAACGGAATCTTTAACTTGGAAGCTATTTAGGTCGGGGCACATGTTTAGTCTGCTACTTCAAAGGGTTTGTTTGCTTTGGTATTATTTAAAGAGACATCAATCCTACAATATGAAAAGTACCACTATTCAAACAAATGCTGTAACTTAGCACTTCAGTATTGAGACTTTCCCCAGCAGTGAGTATCCCGCATCAATTCAGGTTCAAGTTGAGTAATGTAATAAAATAACTCATTGAGTTTTAACCAAGTATAAGAAAAAGGGCTATTTGGTTTAGTATAAATGAGATCAATTTTAAACTATGCAACAGGCAATTTAAGAACTAGTTCGTTTTAAATGGACACCAATCTAGAAAGGAAGTTTCACAAACATAAAAGTTCATATTTTTCATTTACCTGAATTGTTCTAATCTTTTGAAAATGTAATTTTCCTCCTTTAATATTAAATACTGAATTTTACTACAAAAGCTTAGAAAACATGTACTAATACCTTGTAAATATTCATACATTTCATAACATAGAAATTCTTCCATCTATTCAGTAAGTTTTAGCACAATTTCATGTCATTCCAGATGATTGATTCTTTAATACCAACCCCCTTCCCCATCCTAGGTCCAGAGTAAAAGGTTGGCATCAATATTGGAAATAAATTTTTGTCGTAATCTTGGCTCTGAAGCATTTAAGTTTTTACTTTGAGCTGAGTTTGCATTTAAATTAAATGAAGGCTTTGCTTTACCACCAACAAAAGAAAAGTAGTTAACATGTATTCAAAGAATACTGCATTAGATAGTTTAGCTATTAATTAGCTATGTAGCTTGTGTTAGCTCAGACTCTGAGCCTGTTTATTCCTCAGTGAGGGATGGTTATCACCTACCTGAGGACTCTTCCAATACAATTCTGTGATTGTACATAAAGGAAACTACCTATCTGTTGAATGGAAATTTTATGTAAGTTTAAGTGCTGAATTTTAGGTCACTGTGTGATAGAAATTAAGTGAATCATGTATCAGATTTCATTGTATTTTTTTCTCTTGCAGGATGAAATCTTTGACATGGTAAAACCAAAGGATCCTTTGAAAATCTCTCTTCAGGACTTAATCAACAGTAATCAAGGAGACACAGTCACCACCATTCTGATCGATCTGAATGGCTTCTGGACTTATGAGAACAGGGAAGCCCTTGTTGCAAATGACAATGAAAATTCTGCAGAACTTGATGATACATGATCTCTCAAAGGCTAGACTATATCCATTAAGATAAGTTGAATGTTGTACGTAAAACCTTTGAAGCAGAATCCTTAGAAATGGTCTAAATAAAACACTTCACATGCCTATAGAACACAGCAAATGTTCTCATTACTGGAATTAATAGTTTGGAAGCAATAGTATCAAATTAGGAAGCAGTAAATTCTGGTTCCACTTAGCTCAGATAAGGCAAGTATGATCTGGCAAAGGTAGAAGAGGTCCACTTAGAATCTGTGTAACCTTTAGGAATAAAGGAAGTTTTCAGGGAATGTTTCTGACATTAGTCATTAAGAATTTGACTATCTGTCCCTGGCTGGTGTGGCTCAATGGATTGGGTGCTGGCCTGCGAAGCAAAAGGTCACCGGTTCAAATCCCAGTTGGGGCCCATGCCTGGGTTGTGGGCTGGGTCCTCAGTGGGAGTGTGTGAGAGGCAACCACACACTGATGTTCCCATCCCTCTCTTTCCCCTCCCTTCCCCTCTGAAAATAAATAAATAAAATCTTTAAAAAAAAAAAAGAATTTGAATATCTGAAAGATACTTTAAACTATAATGTGGTCATTTAACCTTGAGTATTCTACTAAAGTATTTTATATATCAGAGATTACAGACTTTCCCATTCATTTCATTTCTGGGTTAGATGTGTTTAGATATGATTAAAAAAAAGCATTTAAGTTAATATTTTACTTTAATTAAAATCATCGATACAAAAAATTTGTCTAGCTTTATTGACCAGTACCAGGGTTAACTCCATTTTGTTAAGGATTGTCATTAGACTCACTGTAACTCACTATAAAGAGTCTCAATTACACTCCGTTTAGTTTTTATGAGATGAAAGACTAGAAGAGGACAGAATACCATGAACTATGAACCAGAGGGAACAGTAACTATTAAAAGGGTTGAAAGTAAGAAAAACTGAAGGAGGCTTAAAAATAAGACAAAACCATTTAATGCATTTATGGGAAATGTTCTAGTTTGCATAAATAAAAATATAAAAATTTAAGGCACAGTGTGTAACCATATAAACATTACAGACTAGCCACTATTGGACAAGAGTAAAATTCAAGAAACACAAAACATATAGTAGAAGTCATTACCTTCCTTCTACTATAATTAGAAAAGTTTCTAATTTTCAGGTTACCATGTTTTAGAGCTACTGGTAAACTATAATTTACAGTGCCATTAATTACATAATCTGATGATTAGTCCCTTAAACACTAAATTGTGTAGTTTACACCCATGACTAATAAGATTACCATCACATGCCATGAACCACACTATGAATTCATGTAACCAAAGATTCCTAATGAATTATCTTTCATAAATTCTTCAATTTTCAGTTAAAAAAATGAATTTAGCGGCTAGATGTTCATGTTCATTGATAAGAGTTCCATAATAGGCCCCCTGTATGTGTGTTGTGAGTTTCTCTGTATTTTATATAGATATATTTGAGATTGAAAATGCTGTTTAGATGGCTATCAATAACCATTAACTTCTAAAGGCTTTTTAAGTTTGTGAATAGGCTTTTAATAGCAGCAATATCTGAACTATGCTACATATTCTTCCTTACCCATATTAAGTTATAAATCAAAAGCAGACAGACATAAGATTCTGAACACATATTTAAGAATATTTTCAGAATTAGTTTCATACTTTATTTTTATAAGTTTGGCTAATAGCACAGTGGATAGACAGATGGCCTATCTGAGTCACTTTAGGCAAACTGTCCACTTTACTGTTGTTACTTTGAAGCAGCAAATAACAACTACCTTCATTATGCTACCACTGCACCTTGTACAGTATGTAGCAGTGAGCCCCTGATGGGTTAACGCTTCGTCTGTCTCCCAATCCCAGCCCCTCCCTGTAAGTACCTGGCCCATACGAGGCACTGAGGGCTGAATGAGTGATATAACCAGGATGCCATGTGGATAATCACTAGGTATTGCCACTTGAAAACAAATACATTAATAAATTCATTCAATAACTAGTATTTTTAACATTATGTTCAAAGATTATTTAATTAGAATAACTACTGAAAAGATTAAGTAACCTACATGAAAAAAAAGGAAACCTATTTTAATATTTGGTGTTACAAATTCAATCACCTTTCCATAAAATAAAGATATTCTCAAGAAAATAAAATTCAAAGTGCCTTTATCTTACTCCTTTTATTATAAACTGAGTGAATCATCCTTAGTATGAAATTAATGGTTAGATCTATAAATGTAAGAAATAACATGAAAAGATCTAGGGGAAAAAAATCATTTTCCTCTGAAATTAGGAACATCAGCTCCAATTAGCCTTAATCAGCAACTTACCAATTTTTTTTTACAAACACAAATAACAGACAATCATGATAATTTAACTCTTCTTAATTGCAGTTAGGGGTGTAAAATGTCCTTTACTTTTTTATAAATATCATTTTAAAACCAAAACACCAATTTGACACACAGTAAAAGCATTGTACAAATATCCAAATTTCAGATCCGACTTTTGCTAGATAGAGCCTAAGAATAAAGAAACATTTCCCCCTTTCCAGGTAATAATTTAAAATATAAATAACTATATTAAGTCTTACTAAATAATGTCAAAGTTCCTGGTATGAGAACCACCTTAGGGTTGGAAGTTTGAGAGTCACTGCATTCTACGGTGGGACAGAGACTGGATTTTGTTTGCTTTCTGCAATTACTTCACAATCTCCCTCCATTTCAAAATTGAGATTCACAAATGAATTGGATACCACTGTTTCCGGCTGATCTGACTGAACAGTGGAATCAGCCTGCAGCTTCTTCTGTTGGTATTGTCTTTCTGCTTCTTCAGACATCCTGTTTTCTTCTTCTTCCTCCTCTTCCTAAAAAGAGGAAACATCAACAATCATTGAAATATAAATGTCCAAATGAAAAAGTATTTGTTCCCCCACTTTTAAGTGCTTGTGTATGTGTGTGTTTTAACCAAAACAGTATCATGTCCAATTCACTTTGGACTAAATAAGATATACTTCCTTTTCCCCCGTTCCCAAATTTAAATGAAAACTATTGTA
This sequence comes from Micronycteris hirsuta, assembly GCA_004026765.1. Lineage (NCBI taxonomy): Eukaryota > Metazoa > Chordata > Mammalia > Chiroptera > Phyllostomidae > Micronycteris > Micronycteris hirsuta. The sequence goes on along the minus strand of PVJI01002322.1, from coordinate 33,926 downwards.
TGACATTTTAAGAAAAGTGGTGTTATTTTTAAAACACAGTCCGACACTGCTTATCTTAGATGAGACCTGAACGAATGTTGACAGGAGCAATACCTTTTCAGATTAATTTTAACCTAAAAAATTAGCTAATACTGTAATACTTCAATTATAGGGTAACAGCCTGTTCATGGGGACAGGGTGGTCTATTCACTAAATGATACAGCATAGTCTGTGTTCCTATAAGCGCCTGGATACGGATAAGGTAGTCTCTGTCCTCAAAAAGTTTACAACCTAGGACAGTAGTTAAGATGTAAAAATGGGCCCTGGCTGGTGTAGCTCAGTGGATTGAGTGCGGGCTGGGAACCAAGGGGTCCCGGTTCAATTCCCAGTCAGGGCACATGCCTGGTTTGCAGGCCAGGTCCCCAGTGAGGGCCATGAGAGAGGCAGCCATACATTGCTGTTTCTCTCCCTCTCTTTCTCCCTCCCTTCCCCTCTCTCTAAAAAGTCTTAAAAAAAAAAAAAAGATGTAAAAATGGCATTAAGATAGAAAGGAGTAAGCACTATAGAGATTTAGAAAGTGTAACTTCTAGTTCCAGAACTACTAAACTCATGGAGGAGGTGGCATGTGTATTGGTCCCTGCAGTACGGGTAGATGATGCAGAATTACTAACCTGTCGGGAAGATAAATCTAGACCTTGCTTGAGAGTAAATGAGAGACCATTTAGGGAGGACATTTCTATACTTCTGATGAAGTAATGAGCTTTCTAAACAAGGCTGGTTGTGTTAAAAAACACTCATTCATCAAACATTTTTGAAACCACATAAACATAAAGTCAGCTGAACTTTCCAGATTCATCTACAGTCACTTTTCTGTTGTACTCTATGCACCAGTGACAATAAAGATACATACATTTCCCCAAACATACAACGTATCTTCATTACTTTCTAGGTTTACCTAAATTGCCCTCAAGTGCTTGAAGGAGATAATAAAAGATACTAATATTGATTTCACATTCACCAATATATACCAGGTACTGTTCTATTTTACATGTTAACTCATTTAATCCTCAGAGCAACCTTGAGCACGGAGGTTGCAACTTTCCTCATTACAAAGTGAACTGAGCAAACTGAGGCCTATGGAGGTTAAGTATCTTGCCCAAGGTTACAAAGTTAGAAGTGGTAGAGCCAGAATTTGAATTCAGACTTTGGTTCTTGGACCCACACTCTTAAGTGCTAAAGGACTTTCTCATAGTTTAAGGCTAAACTATTGTATTTTTTGGACTATAAGATGCAGCCACGCCCCAAATTTGGGAGGAAAATGGGGGTGTGGCGGTGGAATGGGATCACAGGAGGCAGGAGCAGGTAAAATATTTTACCACATTTTTTGCTTCAAAATTTTTTTCCTATTTCCCTCCTCTAAAATCTAGGTGTGTCTTATAGTTTGAAAAATACGGTACTTACACCCCCACACTGAGACATCACTCCAGACAGAACTGCCTGTTTTGTTTCCTTCTCTTAAAATTGGAATCATCCAGAGACAGGTGTGTGAAGATTAATAACAAATATCAGACACCTCACACAGTAGCTAGCTTAGCTTTACAAATAGATCCCAGGGAAATTTCAGCATTAAAAATTCTAAAATGTATGCTAGTTTGATAAAGAAGTTAATAACTCTGAAATGAAATGCCTAGTGTGAAGGAGCTATCATTTGGGCACCTAGAGGATACGTGTGTTCATTACACAACTCATCAAGTCCACAGCAAACCAAACTGAATCAAGAAAATGTGCCCGGCTGGTGTAGCTCAGTGGATTGAGTGCGGGTTGGGAACCAGAGGGTCCCGGTTCGATTCCCAGTCAGGGCACATGCCTGGGTTGCAGGCCAGGTCCCCAGTGAGGGCCATGTGAGAGGCAACCATACATTGTTCTTTCTCCCTCCCTTCTCCTCTCTCTGAAAATAAATAAATAGAAATCTTAAAGAAAAAAGAAAATGTAAGAAAGAAACATACCTCCTTCTTCATCCGGTAATACTCATCAATGGCATATTGGTATTTTGGGGTGCTGATGCCTAAAACAGACGCAATCTTCTCTCCGAGAAAGTCACACACTAAAGATACAAAAGTGAAATGGCTTACACAATTCCACAAATATTTCTTGTGCATTTGCCTTGTGCAAGGCACTGCAGAAATACTGAAGTTATAGTCCCCGCCCTCAGGGACAGGAAGAACATTCAGGTCATCTCTCCTGTATTATAATTCCTTGACTTCCCCAAGAAGCACTTATGGCTCCTTACAGGCTTCCAGTAACATTCCCAGTAATACTTACCACTAGGTATTATAAGTATTAGCTACATGTTTATTTCTTATTTAAAAAGTGTATAGACACCAGAGCTGCAGTGGCACAGTTGGTTAGTGCGCAGTACTTATACAAATGATGTATACACGTGAGAGAGCTGGGATGCCATTGGGCTTGAGGAGAGGAATGGCTTGAACCAAACATCCACTGAGGGCCCGCCACACGCCAGGCACTGTGAATGGTTAGATTCAGCGAGGCTGAAGAACTTGCCAAGCTGACAAAGCAAATCCAAAATTCAATCCAGGTCTAAATGTAAAGCTCATATTCTTTTCATTTCACCAGACTGTCTAGCATATACTGAGTGCTCAGTCAATGTTTGTTAAGTGAATGACTACTAAAAATTAGGTCTAATGAAAAGCAGAACAGAAGCTATGAAGGAGTTAAAACTGAAAGCAGGGGAAAGCTTTATGATTTAAAGCCTATATTTAAAGTTACCATGATTAAGTCGTAAGATAATAATTCATTTCCTTCAAATATAACTTAGCTGTATCTCAATTTAAGAAATAAAATATCAATGAAATAAAACAAATGATAACTACAGGATTTAGAATAAGCAGAGAATGAGAACAATATCAGTATGAAACCAAATGAAAAAATAACAGAATAGTTTCTAACAGAAAAGTTTCAAAAAAAAAAGTTTCATATGAAACAAAATAGTGCTACAGATAAGATTCATGAATATGAAAATTGTATCTAAATTAATATAGCTATTTCAGTCCTTAAAAAAAAATAAATAAGCCCTGGCTGGTGTAGCTCAATGGATTGAGTGTGGGCTGGGAACCAAAGGGTCCCGGTTCGATTCCCAGTCAGGGCACATGCCTGGGTTGCAGGCCAGGTCCCTAGTGAGGGCCACGTGAGAGGCAACCATACATTGCTGTTGATCTCCCTCCCTTTCTCCCTCCCTTCCCCTCTCTCTAAAAATAAATAAATAAAATCATAAAATAAAATAAAATAAAAAAATATATGTAACCTGAAGCTGAAGAATGTTTCAAGGTGAAGTACAAGTTAGATGAATACCTTTCAATCCTAGCTATCTTGAGTGATTAATTCCCTATTGTTTCTCCCTCATTTCTGAAACACCCCACTTGGCAAAGCCCCTGGAGCACATTCCAGTAGTTACACAACATCCAAACAGAAACGTAATACCTGAGAGGGTGGACGTGGCAGCACGAAGCATGTAGAACCATAAGTAGGGGCCCCAGGTAAGTTTTGTCTGCAACAAGAAGTCTGGTTAGCAACATGCATACCTGAACTCATTCTATTTATTTAGACCAGAATTAAGTAATCAGTAGTTGGTGGGCATGTAGAATATTCTGTATTACTACAAATTACACTCCAACAAATATGTAAAGCCTTTATAGCTAGAACTCCACAAAGACATTCTACGTTCACTCATATAACCACCACCACCTTAAGTCCCTGAAATAACCAAAAAAAGCAGCAGCCACTGAAATGGAGTTGGTCAGTCTTGATTATTTAAGAGTTGATATTTCAGAGCCTTCCTTTTCCTGTCATGGTGCTTTTTTGTATTCACTGTTCACAGGCACATCAGAGAAAGTGTGCAGTCAATGGACAGGGACCTTAAGAAACCATACAGAACACCACACTTATGGTGCACTGGGGAAATCAAGGTTCAGAGAAATTAAGCAGGATAACAGCATAGCAAATGAACTTTAATAGTGGGAAAACAGATAACTGCTAAGTGGCAAGATGAGTTTTTGTTTCTTTAAGGACTCAAAAGGGATTAGACCACATAACGCAAGACAAGCTCAGTGTATGTTTCATAGGCCAGGACCACAGGGAGAGCGCAGTCTCCACTGCACACCTTCACAGTTAACCTTGGTGCCGCGAGTGCACAGAATGCCTTTGTGAACCCTGCCGCGTGCATAACAGGTTCGATCTGTGGACGAAATCGGTAATACAAGCATGCTGCACTGTACCAATACGTATTTTTGTTTATCAAAAGAAAACATAGAGCCTGCAATCCATCAAAGACATTATTTTGATATTGGTTTGATATGTTAATGATTACTGATCATTAAAAAAGCAAATACAGAATATCTGTAAGACTGAAGACTGCAGACCCTGGAAACAACTCTTCCTTCTTCATTGGTGAAATAAAATTATCTTCCTTTTCTGATATATAAAGCTGATAAGGTTGTCCATTTTAGTGCTATTTCCTTTTCTTAATGGTTGAGAAAACTTAAATTTTTTTTATTTTTCAATTACAGTTAATATTCAATATTATTTTCTATTAGTTTCAGCTGTACAGCACAATCACATAATTTACACAGTGACCCCCCAACAATTCTAGTGCTCACCTGGCACCACACCTAGTGATTACATGCTTATTGACTGTATTCCCTATGCTGTACTGTACATCCCCGTGATGATTTTATAACTACCAATTTGTACTTTTTTTAAAGATTTCATTTATTTTACTATTATTTATTTTTTAATATATTTCATTGATTATGCTATTACAGTTGTCCCATTTTCCCCCCTTTATTCCCTTCCACCCTGCACACCCCCTCCTACCCACATTCCCCCCCTTTAGTTCATGTTCATGGGTCATATATATAAAAGTTCTTTGGCTTCTACATTTCCTATACTATTCTTAACCTCCCTCTGTCTGTTTTCTACCTACCATTTATGCTACTTATTTTCTGTACCTTTTCCCCCTCTCCCCCCACCCACTCCCCCGCTGATAACCCTCCATGTGATCTCCATTTCTGTGACTCTATTCCTGTTCTAGTTGTTTCATTTGTTTTTGTTTTAGGTGTGGTTGTTAATAACTGTGAGTTTGTTGTCACTTTACTATTTATATTTTTTATCTTCTTTTTCTTAAATAAGTCCTTTTAATATTTCATATAATAAGGACTTGGTGATGATGGACTCCTTTAACTTGACCTTATCTGGGAAGCACTTTATCTGCCCTTCCATTCTAAACGATAGCTTTGCTGGATAGAGTAATCTTGGATGTAGGTCCTTGCCTTTCATGACTTCAAATACTTCTTTCTAGCCCCTTCTTGCCTGCAATGTTTCTTTTGAGAAGTCAGCTGACAATCTTATGGGCATTCCTTTGTGGGTAACTGTCTCCTTTTCTCTTGCTACTTCTAAGATGCTCTCCTTATCTTTAATCTTGGCTAAATGTAATTATGATGTGCCTTGATGTGTTCCTCCTTGGGTCCAACTTCTTTGGGACTCTCTGAACTTCCTGGACTTCCTGGAAGTCTATTTCCTTTGCCAGATTAGGGAAGTTTTCCTTCATTATTTGTTCAAGTAAGTTTTCAATCCCTAGTCTTCCTCTTCTCCTTCTGGCACCGCTATGACCCAGATGTTGGGACATTTACAGATGTCCCGGAGATCCTAAGCCCCTCCTCATTTTTTTGAATTCTTGTTTCTTCATTCTTTCCTGGTTGAATGTTTATTTCTTCTTTCTGGTCCACTCCGTTGATTTGAGTCCCAGTTTCCTTCCCATCACTATTGGTTCCCTGTACATTTTCCTTTATTTCACCTAGCATAGCCTTCATTTTTCCATCTAGTTTGCAACCATATTCAACCAATTCTGTGAGCATCCTGATTCCCAGTGTTTTGAACTGTGCATCTGATAGGCTGGCTATTTCTTCACTGCTTAGTTATATTTTTTCTGGAGCTTCGATCTGTTCTTTCATTTAGGCCATTTTTTTTTCTCAGCACCTGTTATGTAGTAAGGGGCAGAGCCTTAGGTATTCACCAGGGCGGGGCAACACACATCACTTCGTTGTGACGGTGTCTGTAGGGGAGGGGTCCGAGAGGAAACAGTGCCACTTGCTCTGCTCTCTGACAGTTTTCAGTCAATTCTCCCGCTACCCACAATCAAATTGGGCCCCTCTGGTGCTGATTCCTGGGTGGGTGGGTTTGTGTATGTTCTAGGACCCTGCTGGTCTCTCCAACAAACTCTCCTGTGAGGCTGGGAGTTTCTCTCACCACCTCAACCCCCACAGGTGTTTTCAATCAGAGGTTTGAGGCTTTGTTTCCCCGCTAGAACTCTGGGTTGCACGGTTCTCCAGTTGTTCCTCCCGGTTTAACTGTACATGAATGTGGGACCACCCAGTCTGCAATCCGCCACCTTGTGGGGTCCACCAGCCGCAGCCTTGTCTGCCCCAGTCCTCCAGCCACTGCCTTGCCATGAGTCCACTCCGCCCTGCAGCAAATCTCCACCCCTCCTACCAGATGAATGTTTCTTCTTTAACTCCTTGGTTGTCAGACTTCCATACAGTTCGATTTTCTGTCAGTTCTGGTTGTTTTTTGTTTTTAAATTTGTTGTCCTTCTTTTGGTTGTGCAAGGAGGCACAGTATGTCTACCTACACCTCCACCTTGCCAGAAGTCCCTCACATAGTCTATTCTTGATGTAACAGTCAAAGAGACTCTTAGGAGAAAGGATGAGAGTGAGGATCCAGATGAGGAGGCTCAGCATGCTGTCTGCCCGCCCTGTGCCTGCTTATTTATTTATTTTTAGACAGAAGGGAAAGGAGGGAGAGAAACATCAATGTGTGGCTGCCTCTTTCGCACCCCTCACCTGGGACCTGGCCCGCAAGCCAGGCATGTGCCCTGACTGGGAATTGAACTGGCAACCCTTTGGTTCACAAGCCAGCATTCAACCCACTGAGCCACACCAGCCAGGGCAAATCTGTACTTCTTAAACCCTTCCCCATTTTCATCCAGCCCCCAAACCACCCTCCAATCTGGCAACCAAGTTTGTTCTCTGTGAGTTTCTTTCTGTTTTGTTTGCTCTTTTGTTTTTAGATTACACATATAAGTGAAATCATATGGTATTTGCCTTTCTCTTTCTGACTTATTTCACTTAGCATAATACCCTAAGTCCATCCATGTTGTTGCAAATGGTAAGATTTCATTCTTTTTTATGGTCAAGTAATGTGTCATTGTATATATGTACCAAATCTTCTTTATCCAACCAGTTTCTGCAAAGGAAACCATCAACAAAATGAAAAGACAACTTACTGAATGGGAGTAGATATTTGCTAGTGATTCATCTCGTAAGGGTTAATATCCAAAATTAATAAAGAACCTATACAACTCAACACCAATAAAACAATCCAATTTAAAAATGGGCAGAGGACCTGAACAGACATTTCTCAAAGAGGACATACAAATGGCCAACAGACATATGAAAAGAAGCTAAACATCACTAATCAGCAGAGAAATGCAAATTAAAACCACAATGAAAAAAATAAATAAAAAATTTTAAAAAACCACAATGAGAGGGAAATTTTTTTCCTGATGGTTTTCAAAGTCATTTTGAGTGACCACTGACTGCCCTATCAGCTTCTTTTTATTCAAGTTAATTTAAAAACAAAAGTTGTATCTTATATATATGTCTGTCCATCTGTCTGTATGTATGAGAACATCTGTAAGACTGGGAAAGATGTGCTAAAGTAAAGCAGAGAGCAGAAAATGTAAAACACCATCTTCCCATGAAAAGCAGTTATGCCAATTTCTGTGATAACAGCCCTGGAAAAAAAACACAAGTAAGATAGTTCCTTAGTCTCTATTTATGCTAGAATGAATGTCCTAGCAAACAAATTCAATTAGGAAGATACTGTATATTTCTGACTCCCTGATTACATCTGCTATATCTTCAATATTTAGAGTGGTCAGTATCTCTTATGTGGGGATAAAAGCTACTTTAGGGGCTCTGTTTAAGATACTGACCTTGGTATTTACAACTTTTACAGCAAATGGACAGTGTAGAAATATAGGGAATAAAACGAATTCTATAACATATGGGAAATGATTGGGCCAAGAAAGTTAAGAAAAGCATAAAGAAGAACTAAATATAGAAAAGGAATAAGCATGCTTTTGGAGGAAAGCATATACTTCTCAGTGGTCCAATTCTCCTGAGGTGGTTCTTACAGAGACTGATTGCTAGTACCCAGGCTGTGACTACAAAAGAGCCAAACTTGCTCCAGAGCTGAGGAACTGGATAAGGATTCCTGAATCCCACCCGTCATTATCACAGTTACACAGAGTAAGTTTATAGGGTTCTTTGTTAAGAAACCAACCTTGCTGAATCAAAAGGACAGGTGGGCCCTGGCTGGTGTGGCTCAGTGGACTGAGCACGGGCTACGAACCAAAGGGTTGCCGGTTCGATTCCCAGTCAGGGCACGTGCCTGGGTTGCAGGCCAGGTCCCCAGTAGGGGCCATGTGAGAGGCAACAACACATTGATGTTTCTCTCTCTTTCTCCCTCCCTTCCCTTCTGTCTAAAAATAAATTTTAAAAATCTTAAAAAAAAAAAAAGACACGTGGGTCAAGAGCCTACACGAGAACCCTGGCACAGCTGCCAGCATCCCCACCACCACCGCCATCCCAGTATTAGGGGAACTGGGGCAGGATCTTGGGTCATCAAGACTCCCAGTTTATGGGGCAAACTCAAGTTGATTCATTTTTTTATCTCTAAAAATTTAGGTATTTATTTATTCCTGAATAATTACATATCCATCACTCTCTTCCTTAATAGGAAATTATTCAGACTTGCTATCTTGTTTTTGAACAAATTATTTTTAGATTATAAAAGTAATACCTACTTATTCTAGAACACTTAAATGAAACAAGTATAAAACAATTTGTCACCAATTTTTCAACTACCCACAGATAATTATGATTAACATATCTTAGTAATTTTCTCCATCTTTTCCTGAGCAAACATGTGTTTTAAAACAGTGTGTTTTCACTATCCTGCTGTTTTTCTCATTTACTATAATAAAGTATTGAGCATATTTCCCAAATGCTTAAATTCCTAAAGTGGAATAACAAGGCTAAAAATATAATCATTTGGAAAGCTCTTCCTTCAGGATGCAAAACTTTATACCAGAAAATTCACCAATAAATACTCAGCAACAATGCATAAGATGTCCATTTGCTAGTACCCTTACCCCACAGCATACTGTCCTTTTCCTTTTTAAAAATTTGACACGTGAGGCTCTGGCTGTGTGGGTCAGTTGCTTAGAGCATCGTCCCAGTACACCAAGACTGCGGGTTTGATCCCCAGTCAGGGCACATACAAGAAGCAACCAAAGAGCGCATAAATAAAGTGGAACAACAAACTGCTGTCTTCCTCTTTCTGTCTCTTGCCCTCAAATCAATTAAAAAAACAAAATTGAACAGGTAAAACATGAGCCCAGGTAATTTTGAGTTCTTACAATATTCCGAAAGGCATCACTCCATTTATTATAGGTTAACAATTATATGCATAACCAATTTTTAAAAACTTTTTAATTGAATTTATAAGGGTGACTGGTTAATAAAATTATATAGGTTTCAAGTGTGCAATTCTATAGTACATCATCTGTACGCTGTATTCTGTGTTCACTTCCCCACATCACGTCTCCTTCCATCAAGACTTATCCCCCTTATACACTCTCCCCCCTCCCCCTCTCGCTCTAGTAATCACCACACTGTCGTTGTCTGTGTTTATGAGTTTTGGTGGCTTTTTCTGCCCGATCCCTTCAGCTTTTTTAATATAACCCCCCAATTCCCCTCCCCTGACAGCTGTGAGTCTATTCCATATCAAATTACATATATATACTTAGATACACATATATACACATATTTGAGTAACCTAATCAAAACTAAATCAAAGCATAAAGGAATTATAAGAAATGTTTATTTTTTTAAGGCATATCTAAGGTAAAATCTAGAGGAAAGAATTAACACAAGATTGTAAAAAAGATCTAGGTCTCCATTTCTTATTTTCTACCAAGCATGACAGGAGTATTATTTTTAAATCTTTATTTTAAATGTCAGCTTTTTTTTTAATTGGATCTGTTTTTACAAATCTTTTATATAAATAAAGGACACTATCTTCAAAATTCCTTTGTCCTACCAGATTTATGATGCATTAGAAGCAAATAGAAAATGGAATACCTGCTCTTCACATCAAGTAAAGCCAAAGCTGTCTTCAGTTATCAACACCTGTTAGGATGGCTATTGTCAAAACAAACAAAAAGACAGGTGTTGATGAGGATGTGGAGAAACTGAAACCCTTGGGCACCGTTGGTGGGAGTGTAAAATGGTGAGGCCATTATAGAAAACAGTATGGAGGTCTCTCAAAAAATTAAAAATAGAAATACCAAATTCTGGTCAAGATGGTGACACAGGCAGACATGGCTCTCCTCTTCGCACAGCCACATCAAAATTACAACTAAAATATAGTACAACTATCACTCAGAGCCGTCAGAAATCGAGTTGAGTGGAAGTCTGACAACTACAGAATTAAAGAAACCACATCCATCCAGACTGGTAGGAGGGGCACAGAAGCTGAACAGGTTGCTCCCACACCCACATGTGGTGGATAAAAATTTGGGAGTGACATCTCAGGAGCAAAAGTCCAAGCCCCATACCAGGCCGCACAGCCCATTTTCCAGTGCCAGGCACATAAAGTCCCCGCAACTTCTGGCTGCAAAAACCAGTGGGAATTGAGTCAGTGGAAGAAACTTCTAGAGTCCCAAGTAGTTCCCCTTAAAGACCCCAGACATGGACTTACTCAGACTCACTCCAAGCTCCAGCACCAGGGTAGCAGTTTGAAAGATGCCAGTGGGTACACGAGGAGGAACTGAAGTGTCTGGCATAAGGCGGAACCTGGGAGCCAGCTTTGTCCCAGACAGGTGGGCACAGGCTATTGTCCTTTGCTGAGCCCTCCGCCCACAGAGCCGCAGCCAGCAGGCAAGTGCTGTATCTAAGAATCCATTAACCTGGCTAACACAATTTGCCCTGCATCTGAGATGCCCTGAGATTCTGTCCCACACAATTTAGGGGTTACCCAAGCTGCTCATTTGTCAAATGAATGGCTGGTCTTAGCTCATGCTTCACAACTCTCTAAATCCTATCAAACAGGAAACAGCTGGCCTCAATGAGTTCCAGCCCCAGCACTAGCAGCAACCAGCTTAGATCCACAGCTTGGCATCACCAGGGAAGTCTCCAAGCCCAGAGCAAGAAGCAGCCATCTCAGACTGCTTTATAGCTCAGAAAGGGTGGCCCCAGGCAGAGCACAGGTGGCAGCTGACCTTGGCCTGTACCATGTGGGAAACCCCAGGGCTAGCATACCCAGTGAACAGCTACAGACCACATCATAGCACCACTACCCTGCCCCTGCACAGCTGATCCTCCACGGAGGGTTCAGGTTAGTGGTCAGTGGTCACAGCCAATCCTTGCAGCTGACTGGCCTGGGTAAACCCCTCCCATTGATCTACCAACAGCAACCAAGGCTCAACTACAAAAGAAGGGAGTACTCAGACCATTGAAGGGTATACCTCGAGTACCCAGCTTGGGTGATAGAGAAAACTGTCCCACTGGACCCTACAGGACACCTACAACATTAGGCCACACTACCAAGACATGGAGTCAAAGCAGCTCTACTTAATACACAGAAACAAACACAGGGAGGCTGCCACAACAAGGAGACAAAGAAACATGGCCCAAATGAAAGAACAGAACAAAACTCCAGAAAAAGGGCTAAACGAAATGGAGATAAGCAATCTATCAGATGTAGAGTTCAAAACAGTGGTTATAAGGATGCTCAAGGAACTTAGTGAGGAACTCAGCAGCATAAAAAAGATCCAGTCAGAAATGAAGGATACACTAACTGAAATAAAGAACAATTTACAGGGAAATAACCATAGAGTGGATGAAGCCAAGATTCAAATCAATGATTTGGAACATAAGGAAGCAAAAGAAAAAAATAAACAATCAGAACAACCAGAAGAAAAAAAGAATTCAAAAAAATGAGGATAGTGTAAGCAGCCTCTGGGACAGATTCAAACGTTCCAACATGTGTAACATAGGGGTGCCAGAAGGAGAAGAGAAAGAACAAGAAATTGGAAATCTATTTGAAAAAAATAATGAAAGAAAAATTCCCTAATTTGGCAAAGGAAATAGACATGCAAGTTTGGGAACCACAGAGAGTCCCAAACAAGATGGATGCACAGAGGCCCACTCCAATAATCATCATAATTAAAATGCCAAAGGTCAAAGATAAAGAGACAATCTTAAAAGCAGAAAGAGAAAAGATATTAGCGTAGTTACCTACAGAGGAATTCCCATAAGACATAAGACTGTCAGCTGATTTCTCAAAAGCAATTTGCAAGCTCGAAGGGACTGGCAGGAAATATTCAAAGTCATGAAAAGCAGGGACCTACAGCCAAGATTGCTCTACCCAGCGAAGATATCACTTAGAATTAAAGGGCAGATAAACAGCCGACAAGAAAAAAGGAGTTCATCATCACCAAACTAATGAGGAGTTCATCATCACCATACTAATTTCATTAGTATATGAAATGTTAAAGGGACTTATTTAAGAAAAAGAAGATCAAAACTATGAACAATAAATTGGCAAGAAAATACAAATCTATCAACAACTGAATCTAAAAAACAAACTAAGCAAACAAGAACAGAGACAGAATCATGGATACACTGAACGTTTTGTTGGTTGCCAGATGGGAAGGGGTTGTGGGGGAATGGGTAAAGAGGTGAGGGGATTAGGAACTACAAATAGGTAGTTACAGAGTAGCCGTGGGGATGTAAAGTACAGTATAGGAAAGGGAGTAGCCAAAGAACTTATACACATGTCCCATGGGCATGAACAATGGTGGGGGGATTGGCTGAGGGTGTGAGGGGTGCTGAGAGAGTGCAAAGGGGGAAAAAGCAGGACAACTGTAATCATCATTATGTGTCTCATGCCAGCCAGGGTGAGACAATAACTTTTTAAACAGATATATACACAAGTGTATACAGATAAAAATAACTTATCTCCACAAAGTAATTTAAAGGAAACACATTGCTTTGGCTAGTGTGGCTCAGTGGATTGAGTGCCAGCCTGTGAATCAAAAGGTTGCCAGTTCGATTCCCAGTTAGGGCATATGCCTGGATTATGAGCCAGGCCCCCAACTGTGGCCCTCTGAGAAGCAACTAATCAATGTTTCTCTCCTTCCCTTTCTCCCTCCCTTCCCCCATCTCTTTAAAAAATAAAATCTTTTTTAAAAATTTAAAAAAAGAACCCTGGGTGATGTGAGTCAGTGGATTGAGTGCCGCCTGCAAACTGAAAGGTCACCGGTTCGATTCCCAGTCAGGGCACATGCCTAGGTTGCTGGCCAGGTCCCCAGTTGGGGGCATGCTACAAGAAGCAATTCATTGATATAGCGCTCACACATCGATCTTTCTCCCTCCCTTCCCCTCTCTCTAAAAATAAATAAGTAAAATCTTTTTAAAAATCTTCAAAAAGAAAGATACTTATTCCAACAGTTCTTTCATTGCATTAAGTACCTCTGCAATATTCTGCAGGCATTTGGAATTGCCTTCAGAGTATATTGCACATTCCTTTGAACATTTTCTATAGTACAGAAACTGGATCTGATTTCTTTTTAGTAACCAAAATTTATTTAGAGCCAAATTTGATGAAAAACTAGGAGTAACATTTAAAAAATCAGATGTAAAGTAGTAATTCCCTATACTGCTACTTTGCTTTATTTTGTCCATAGCACTTTTCGTAGTCTGATAATTATACTCTGTATTTGTTTACTGCCCCTCCGTCCACTAGCATATAAGAGCGGAAATGTGCAGTGTCCATTACTGTAATCGCCAGTGCCTAAAACAGTACCTATTAAAAAGTGAGTAAATATTTGATCAACTGAACTCTTAAAATGACTACTGAGAAGCTAGCACTGATTTTTAAAAAATATAACTAGTCTTATAATTTATAGTTGCATCTTTTATAACTTAGAAATTCTCAAATTTAGCTGGTGAGGCATATACAGTTAAGAACTGCACACACCTCTTTCTAATCAAAACGTGAGGCAATACAAAAAAGAACTGACAACCCTTAGGTTTTGGATGGAAGCTATCATGCTAATATAATCCTTAATTCAAAGGGACTGAAGGTCAAGCACTCTAGTGAGATAAATGTTTTTTAGAGAGAGAGGGGAAGGGAGAAAGAGAGGGAGAGAAACATCCATCCGTTACCTCTCGGACCTGTCCCAACGAGGGACTCCCAATCTAGGCATGTGCCCCGACTAGGAATCAAACCAGTGACCCTTCGATTTGAGGGACAACACCCAACCTACTGAACCACACCAGTTTGGACTAGCGAGATAAATCTTAAAGAAACCTATCCACATTTTCAAAGAACTCTGACACTCAAAACAAACTATTTCAACTTCCAGTTAAGATGGTGCCATAGGTAAATACAGTACCCACCTCCTTCCACAACCATGTCAAAATTACAACTAAACTAGAGAAAAACCATCATTCGGAATCACCTGAAATCTAGATGAATGGAAGCCTTACAACTAAGGATTTAAAGGAGAAACCACATGGGGATTGGTAAGAGAGGCAGAGACTAAGAACAGGCTAGTCCCACACCCAAGTGTGGCAAATAAAAATCGGGAGGGGTATCTCAGCGGCAGAGAGTCTCCCCTGAGGAGGGAAGGGTCCCAGCCCCACACCAGGTGCCCCAGCCCAGTGGGGTTGTGGGGATGGGTATAAAAGGTGAAGGGATTAAGAAGTACAAGTTGGTTGTTACAGAATAGGCATGGGGATATAAAGTACAGTATAGGAAATACAGTCAATAATATTCTAATAACTATGTATGGTATCAGACAGGTATGACATTTATCAGGGATATCACTTAGTAAGTTACATAATGTCTAATCACTGGGGTGTATACCTGGAACTAATATAATATTGTATGTCAACTGTAATTGAAAAATAAAAAATGATTAGAAAATAAAACAAACAAAAAAATTATTTCAGGCTACTGAAATGCAGGAAATATTTCTACCCATACTGTATAAAAATACTATTTCTGCCCTGGCCAGGTGGCTCAGTTGGCTGGAACATCATCCCATACACCAAAAGGTGGTGGCTTCGGTTCCTGGTCAGGGCACACACCTATTGGGCACATACAGGAAGCAACCAATTGCTCTCCCTCTCTTATATCGATGTTTCTTTTTCTTTCTCTCTCTCTCCCCCCTCCTCCCGCCCTCCTTCTCTAAAATCAATGAAAATATCCTCAGGTGAGGATTTTAAAAAAATACTACATCCTACCAAAATCATAATGCATAATTTTATAATCAGATTATAGTTGATTAAAACCTCAAAAGACCCCTTCCATTTAATGTTTATGGGGAAACAAATCAATGAAAACAATACCCATCGCCCAAAAGATCACCACCATCAAACCTACCGGATCGACAGTAGGCAAAACGTCTTTCTTTTCCAGGCCATCAACTTCATCTTCGTCTGTACTGTATTCTTCCATTGTCTCCCCACTGACGAAATGAATGACTCTCCTTGGGACTTTCTTCTTTTTTCCGATGATTCCCAGTTCTACATTTTCAAAGCCTCTTTCATGACTCATCTAATGACATAATAAATTAAGAAAATGAGAGTTTCAAGTGAGATTTTCATTCATATGACCAAAAAACTTCCAGGTTGCTTTATTTTAGGGAATAAAGAAACATAAACCAATCCTTAAACAGTTTTAAAAAATAAAAAAAGGCCACACACACACACACAAACATTAATAGCATCTAAGATTTTAATGAATAATAAAGCAAACATCTGCATACTCACTATGTAGTCTATGGAATTACAAACAAATTTCACTCCTAGGTAAATGGTAATTTCGCCTCATACACGTGGCCATGTGCCAAACTCAGAGTAAGTGCATACTGTGGGAAAGGATGGAGAAACTTTTTTCCCGTCATTTTGCCTCAAGTTTAAACTCCTAAGGGAGACTCCAATGAATCTTTTTAAGACCTTTCTTTCTTTCTTTACTTATTTATTTTAGAGAGAGAGGAAAGGAAGGAGAAAGAGAGGGAGAGAAACATGTGCAAGAGAAACAGACCAGCTGCCTATCGCAGGCCCTCAACTGAGGACCTGGACCGCAACCTGGCGCTGTGCTCAGCCCCGGAATCGAACCAGTGACCTTTCAGTCCACAGGCTGGCGCTCAAGCCACTGAGCCACACCAGCCAGGGTTCCACTGAATCTTCTTACATCAAGATTTTGAGAAGGCACAGTACAAATAATTGTGAAAAAAACATCTGGCAATAGTGAAAATGGGGGAGGATGTATATAGGTCAGGGAATGGTCAGGGGGCCTTTTTATTTTTGTATTTTGTTGTTTTGTTTTTGTGATGAGAATATGTTCATGTTTACTGGTACAATTTAAAAACTAAACCAAAGCAAAATGATACAGGACGATAGGACTGTCATGATTAGAATCCATGTCAGTGGAATTCTCTAGGATAATCCAGAGTTTAAAAATTTCATCCTCTATAAAGTTTCTTAAACTTGTAAATATGACCAAACATAATTTAAATCCATGATTATTATTCAACTACTTGTTAAATTCTTTGAACTACGTTTGCAGAGATGGAATTGTACTGATAAAAAATAGTGGACTAGAATTGTCCAGTTACGTAAGTACAAGTAACTTCACTTTTTTGCATTGTTCCTCTTAATCCTCTAAGGTCCTTCTTAGAAATTAGATATGGTTCTTCTCTGTTCTTCACTTCCCAAAGGTAAGTTTAGTCATTAGCCAGGATTTGAATTCAGATATACCCAACCCAAAGAACACAGGCGTTCATTGTTCCATTACACATGCGGTCATCACTGCCAGCAACTGTACCTGCTATATGGCAAACTGAGATCATGAAAACTTTGATAGCTTGGGCTATTTATAGATTAACTAATCTGAAAAAAACAAAAACAAGAATTTTCCCTAGCCTGTCCTAAGGGTTCAAACAAATCCCAGCCCTTAATAAAGGAAGACCGGCCCATTTATAGTGTCCATTAACAAAATGGACAACATATACCCACCCAGGCCACCTTTCTTCTCTCCCCGATACCAGGCCACAGTAAGCCACTCCTACCCAATTTCATTTTACCTCTTGATATAAGATTTGGTTCATGGTTGTCATGATATATCAAGTCTCCTTTTGGACCTGCTTATAGGCAAGGGGGGTCAGAAGAGCTACTTTAGGTCTCCAGTTATTATACAAATGGATGGACCTGATGCCAAAGCAACAGTCCCAGTCAGCGAATAGAGCTGAGACCTCTCGTAGCACATCGCCATGCTCAGTTCTCCGTCAACCCACCCCCACCAGAGCAGAAGCTTCTCACTGCTCCCTGTGCAATCTCTCGTGTGCTCAGCTACTTCTGTCTTCCTTAGACAACTTTAATAAACCAAAACACTTGAGCTGGGTCTTAACAACTAGTATAAACTTAGCTACTACTTTGTTAACTCTGACTCTTGGTTATGTTTGCCCCAAAAAGTTAAAAAAAAAAAAAAAACTACAAAAGGAAAGGCTAAAACACAATTCATTATTTTTCATGGCATTAACAATTGAATATAAACAGAACTTTGAGTAATATTCTCTCCGTATAATATGCAACTAAAATGACACTTTATATACTCTAATCATTACATTTCATATAAAGATTTTTACTAAAGAGACTTAAGGGCTCTTTTTAATTTAATATTAATTTTTGATATAGTATAACCCAAATTTTATCATGTTAACACGTTAAGTGTGGCATCAGTCCCCAGGGACTGACAATGGACTTTTCGTTTGGGGGACATTGGTGTGTGGGACCGGCAGTATCAAGGTTAAAAAATAATTATTGTAATTTTAATGAAGTTTTGCATTGGCTGCACCATCGTGCGCCTGTTTATACTTTAACTGAACACCTGTCGAGTGGTTGCCAGCCCGCCGCCTGAACGGCAAACCAAGCAAAATCGGCTCCGCACTTAACGTGTTAAGCAGGAGTGTCCAAACTACTCCTGTAAAGGCCAGAAAGTAAATATTTTAGGCTTTGCAGCTATAGTCTCTGTCATAACTACTGGACTCTGCCAAAGCAGCCACGAACAGTCCATACCAATGGGCATGGCTCTGTTCCAATAAAACTTTATGTGAACTGACCTGGCTGGTGTGTTCAGTGGGTTGAGCGCCAGCCTGAGAACTGAAAGGTTGCTGGTTCAATTCCCAGTCAGGGCACAGGCCTGGGTTGCAGGCCAGGCCCCCAGCTGAGGGCATGTAAGAAGCAGCTAATCAATGTTTCTCCCTTACACTGATGTTTCTCTCTTTCTCCCTCCCTTCCCCTCTCTAAAAAAATAAATAGAATCTTTAAAAAAAAAAAAACTTTATGTAAACTGGTAGTCGGTAGGATCTGGCCCATAGCCTATAATCTGTCAACCCCTCATATGAAGAAACCAGATTGGCAAATTTAAAAAATCTGTGAAACAATCTATGACACGTGACTCCAACCTTTACTGGGGAGGGGGGAGTACGGGAGTCAATTAAGGGAGGTATCGATAAGTAAAACCAACTGAAAAGTAGTTTGGTACAACATTTCAAACAATTATAAATGGAAATTATTCTCTGAATTCTGCAAATGCTTTATTTTTATAAAAAAAAAAACCTGTAAACCTGCAAATAAAAAAATTCCTGTCAATTATACAAATTCCATTTCAACAAACTGCAAACATCTGAAAAGACAGTTTTTGGTATCAGGAAATTATAAGATGCAATGCCTACTACCATGCTATTACATTTTATGGTTAACAGTCTGTAATTTCCTTATCTTGTTCCTCAGCACCTATTTACAATGGCAACATGCTTTTTGTATACTCCCACGGCACCCAGAACTTTTTCAACATGTGTCCTTCCCAATCAGGCGGTCAGGAACATAGGAACAGGCACAGTGTGTATCCTGCACTCTTGTATATCCTTAGCCCACAGTTCCTGGCACAGGGTAAGTGCTTGGTAGTAGAGGTGCTAAATAACACTAAATGAATGAGTAGTAGTGAAATTTTAACTCTTTTTATTCTGGTTAAAAGTCTAGTCAGAGAAGCTGCCAGATGGCCTGGTTTGAGGTCCAATGCTAAACACAGACCCAAGCTCATATCTCTTACTCCCTTCCCCACACGGCACTTGGGATTCCTCAGTTCTGACAAACCAATGAAGGAGTACAGGACAGCAGCCTCTTCTTCCATCCAAATCCTCACCTCACTGACCTCTTCCCTCTTACTGTAGTCAAACCCCCAGACACAGATCTGGAGTTCCCAGAGATGTTTCTACTTCAGGAACGTGTACATGAGAGAACAAGAAGGGAAAGTTAGAAAAATAGTTTGTATAGTATGAACCCATTTGTGTTTAACAAGAAACATTATTATATGAGCGTAGGAAAATGCCAGAAAGCTACACCAGAAACTTAGTCACTTTTGGGGAACATGAATGTGAGGAATGGATGATGGGGTCACTCATATGACTTACTAGTTTGGTTCTAGGGCCTTCTTTACTGCTTAGGTATTTATTTTATTATTTTTTAACCAAGAATATGAAAATAACATATTACCAACCCAAAACAAAGAGTCTTTCTTCAAATATTTATCTGGTAAGTCAGTACAAGCATGTTTATTTTGCTATTAGACTCAAAGTTTAAGTAGTGATAAAGACAATTACAGTAACAGAAGAAAAAAATCAAATGGAAAACACATCAAGCTCAAGTGTACCTGTCAACAACACATCTCAAATGAAGTGAAAAGTGGCTTCCTAATGAATTAGTTTGCCCCTGAATTCCTCCTCCCAGGTTACCTTCCTCCTTCTTAAGTAGGAGAAAAACAAGACATTACATATACAGACTAGTATGTAGAAAAGTTTTTGTTAATGCAAACTACATTTTATAAGAGCTACAGTGACATTCAGGTACTATTTCTAAGAATCTGTAGTTTAGGGGAAATGCCTAACATTCAAGTAGTTAAGTCTCAAAAATGAAGCTACTGAATCCTCAATGAGGGTGGGAAGTTTTCTATACAAGAGCAAAATGAGGTTTTTAATGGCTGTAAGTGCATATAACTGAGCTTTCAGTTAAAGCAATTTCTTCATTAGTTTTACTTAGCCAAAGATCCTAAACTACTACTTTAGACTACTAAATCCAAAACAAAACTCCAAATCTTACCTAATTCTCTACACTTACGCTATCCAAAACAGTAACCACTCACCACATGTGGTTAACGCCCACTTGAAATGTGGGTAGTTGGGCTCAAATGTGCAGTAGGTTTAAAACGCACACAGAATTTCAAAGACTGATACCAAAAAGAGAACGTAAAATATCTCACTGATAACTTTCCCATTAATTACTTGTTGAAATTTGTTTTTGAAAATTAGGTTAAATATAATATTAAAATTAATTTCACCGATTTTTTATTTTTTTAACGTAGCTGCTAGAAAATGCACAAGAATTTACAAAGCGGCTTGCGTTATATTTCTGTTGGACAGCGCAGCTCTAGGACTTGGTTACCTCACTGGTGAATTGGGGTAATTCCCACTTCATATGCAGAAGTTATAAGGATCAAGTGGAAGAACCTGTAAAATCTTAGCACTTATTGGCTATTAGCTAAGCAAAGGGCAGAGGCCAAGTCAGGCGCTTGCAAAAGGAGAGACTGAGACGTTATTGAAGCCGGCGTCACCTGGCCTCCTGCCACTGAGGCCACCTTTCCGGGACACGCCTGAGTTCTCTCGTTCGCAGACCCGAAGCTGTTCTATCCCCCCTGGAAAGCCGAGGCCGCCCCAGAGTCCGGCGCTGCCAGCGGAGGGGTTGGTGAGGGGTCCCTTCCTCCAAGCCGGTGTCTTTGCGCAGATGCGGAGATACTGAGGAGGAATCCTCAAAAGCACCTCCGCACCGCCTTGCCTGCTCAGAGGAAGGCGGACAGGCCAAAAGGCAGCGGGTGGACAAGGCAGATCGGAGGCTGGGCTCTTCGTAGGCGGCCTCACCTACCTGCTGCGCTGAGTCCCTAAACGCCGCCGCGGCCGCAGCCCCTGAGGCTGCGACTGCTTCTCCTTCTGCACGGTTCACTGGCTCCCGGTCCATCGTGGTCGCCGCCACAGGGCTGCTGGCGCTGGCTAGATACAACGTAAAGGCCGATAAGCCCACTTCCATCCTCTGCCTCCCCGCCCAGTCGTGGACAGAGCCGGAGGTCGGGAAGTAGGACTCACTCGCAGCGCCCGCCTCTCGCCACGCCTGGCCAAACCAAAGCGGGAAAAGAGGGGGAGAGGGGCGGGGCGACCCTGCCCGAGGGGCGTGACTCGGCACAACAGACTCTGCTAACAGCGGTCTGGGAGGTAGAACTACCCGCTCTAGCGCCGCGGGGAGGGAGGGATTGGGTCTGGCTTTCAGCATTACCGCTTCCGCTCCGGTCCGCCCCACATCCGGAGTTCGCTGGGACGCTGCTTGGCAACACCAGTGACGTCGTACTTCGTTACCCGGAGCCTTGGTTCGGATGTCCGTGCAGCCGCTCACCAGCTTCATCCTGGGCAACCACCCTCGCAGACCTTGGTTTCTGCACTTGTGAAATGAGAATAGCTGCCTAGTGGTCCTCAAAGGCTTGAGCGGAAATGTGGTTGCTGAAAATGTAAAATGTATGGCTCATGTTACATATTCCATCCCTAACCTGGATGATGGTCTTAGCCAAAATAGCCTTGAAATAAGAGGCTCAAAGGTGAATTTTGTTTACACTTGTCTGAAATACTTAAATATAACTATAAAAAGTTAAGGGAGACCTGGAGAAAAGCAAAAGGCAACCGCAACTTTACATTTTGACAAATGTGAGAAATAATCGTGTTTTAGGGTTGTGTGTGTGTGTGTGTGTGTGTGTGTACGTAGGCATCCCCGACTTTTCCCATTTTTCCCAATGTTCAACTGAATTAAAAAGCCATAATTGCAATGATTACTGCATTACTTAAGTTAGTTGGGGTATTTCCTAATGGGCTAATTAAAGCTCAATCTTATGAAATTCCAACAAAATAAAGTTAAGAAAGCCTATTACTACTATTCTTGTTGCAAATAAGCCAAATTAAAACAATTTAATACAGTAGATAGCCTTGATTTGGCTATCTTTGATAAAAATAAGGGTGATTTTTAGGGGAAAATTTGTGTTTCAATAAAATCTAGACTACACAGTTATGGATATTAAACTCTAAAGTTTTATTTTTCCCCTACAAACTCAATTGAGTTTGTCTAGTTTTAAAACCTGAATTTATCTGGTTTTCTTCCAAACTAATGTTTCATCTTTCTCTCATCCTTTGACTTGAAATTATGGAAAACTACGGATGCAGTGTAAGCCATACAGAATTTACCTGAATACCTAATGACATCACTAGAGATATTTAAACTGCAGATTGTCACGGCTTACTTTCATTCCAGCAAAAGCCTTACATCTGGAAATCTTCCTGATAGTCTCATAAACTCAGAAACTAGTTTATAATTTGTTCTGATCATTACCTTTGTTTGTTTGTTTTTTCCCTGTTTACATAGGCACACCTCTTATTAAATACCTGATTGCGTGTTTACACAATATAGGTCTCACTCTGGAAGCCCATCCACATCATCACCTCCTGAAGTGAGATTCAACGATTTAAATAAATTGACTTATTTTCAGGACTACATAATTAAGTCAGTAAAACATAAATAATCTAACAACTTCATCTCTGGAAAAGTTCTGCCATCTTGAAACTGCTTCCTCTTTCCTGCTCAAGAGATTCAGATGGAAAAAAGCTACTTCAAAAGGATCTTAGAATATACCCATCCTAATTTGAATTAAATATGATTTTTAAAAAGGACTTCAGGCAGCCAACACCTCCGTCCAGGAAAGCCCCTCCAACAACTTAATCTGGGACGGTAAAGTCAGTTGTCCCTCTCTCTATTACCTGGTTCTTACCTCTCCTCAGATCTTTAATTATTATAATTCTCCTTATTTTTAGGCCATGACTTTTTTTAAAAAAATCCTCCCCCAAGGACATGTTCATTGATATTAGAGGGAGAAAAAGGGAAGGTAAGAAACATCAACACAAGATAAAAACATGGATCGGTTGCCTCTCCCACGCACCCCAACTGGGAACCAAACCTACAACCCAGGCATGTGTCCCAACAGGGAATCAAACCCGTGACCTTTTGGTTTACAGAATGAAGTTCCAACCAACTGAGCCACACTGACCATGCCTTTTTAAACTTCTTATCCAATTTGTTACCTCTAGGATACAACAATTTCGTGTCAAGATGACAATACTTCAGGGATTCCGACCCATTCCTACTTTGAAAGAATCAGCTAACAGCCTTTCTGTTTCAGTCTCAAATCCCATTCGCTTGTCTCCCTTAGATCAGGCAGAGAGAGACTTCCATACCCTACACAGGCAGGGATTACGATCCCTGTCAGCAGGAAGCAGTTATTAAAGACAGACACTTCTCTCTCATCACCCCTAAAAAATTTCAGACATGAAAGTCTCTGCAGGGGGAATGAGACAGGGCAGTACGCCCAGACAAGTGAAATGAGGAAACAGACAAAAAGCTGAACAAACTGGCCAAGCAATTTAGAGCCAGATGCAGGTCACCTCACTAGAGATAATATGTAGGCTTTAGTTGTATTTCAGCTCCAGGCCCAGGAAAGTAGCACAACCAGGTGGGCAACCCCAGGACCAGCTGCAATGACTAATGACCCACTGCTCTGGCACTGACCAATCAACAGAGACCATGACCCTGAAAGGGCACACCTGGAGAACTGATGAATATTTTGCTGAAACCCAGAGACCTCCACTAAGATTCCCATCTGTGAGGGGAGAGAGAAAAACTCTCAGCACAGAGGACCCAGTGTGCACTCTCCCTCTGGGAAGCATACCTGCACCTGCCCCTTCCCCCTTTCTTTCCCACCACAGGTATGTATCTCCTAAACTAACGGTCCCCATGAGACTTGCAAACCGGGGGAGAAATGGGCAGTGGCAGCCCATTCTGGGTTACCCCCCTGAACCTATCTTGAAGGCCCCCTTTTCTCTGACTTCCCAGTGAGCCAAAGTAGCCCTGCGTCAGCCTCTTCTGTTGCTGCTTCTATGCTAAGCCCTTCTTTTTTACTGCCCCCAGCTTTAATAAACATTCCCTCAAAGTCACCTGGACTCATGTTCTGAAAACTTTCCTGGGCAAAGTCAAGAACCCCCACACTACCAGCTGACCCTAGGCAGACCCGTTCAGGGACAGGTCCCTTCTCCAGTAACAGGCATCCCAGACTTTTTTGCATTATTCCCAATGTTCAACCAAATTAAAAAGTCACGTTGCAATGACTACTGCATGACTTCAACTAGTTGGGGGCATTTCCAGGTAAATGAGTTTTCTGGTAATTTTAGTATGAAAGTCTTCACGAATTGTAGAGTCAAAACTAAAACACATTATTTTGGCCATGCGGGTGTGGTGTGGCATTAATTTGATATTTTAAATTCCATTTTCATGCCAGTCAAAATTTAGAAATAGTCCACAAAGTTATGTTCTAGAATGTCTGCTCTTCAGCATGGCATGACAGCCAGCCAGCAGAACACTCCTACAACCTTAAATATCCTTTCCATCCTGTGCAACGGTTCTTTTCCTTAGTCACTGCTTAATAATTCTGTACAATTTCCATCTTGCTAGAACTATGATAACCTAAAAAAGAAACCAAAAACCTTAAAAAAAAAAAAAGCTGGTCATTTGAAAACCATCCACATTTTAAACAATGGTTGGAAATTCATAAATCTATTCCATTTTAAAACCATCTCCATTTTAAACAAAGTTTGTAAATTCAAGATCTATTCCAATAATAAAATCAAATTAGCTTGTTGCTGAGGTAAACAAGTTGTACTGACCTAATCTGATGCTGTCTAGTGGCTTGAGCCAGGCGTTGAGTCAGTCAAAAATGGCAAAAACAAGCTCTGCTAAATTTGAAAGAAAAATAAAGAGCCAATTGTTAGACTTCATGAATTGACTTTCATAAGCCACATAGTTTTACAGTGCCTATATTCAAAATCCTATTCCTCTTACTGGACAGAAGGGTAATCAACAATCCTTATCATTAAAAATTTGTAGAATGTTTATAAATGCAAGATTTTATTTTACAAATTGATAATTAAACATCAAATAACAATTTTCACTGCTGAAGCAGAACTCATTTTCATGGTTTATAAGTACATTTCATAGTTTACTAAAAATTTAAAATGCCAAGCCACATTCCAATATGAATTGGAAGTTTTTTGTTTTTTTTTAAGATTTTATTAATTTATTTTTAGATAGAGGGGAAGGGAGGGAGAAAGAGAGGGAGGGAAACAGCAATGTGTGGTTGCCTCTCACATGGCCCTCACTGGGGACCTGGCCCACAACCCAGGCATGTGCCACGACTGGGAATGGAATCAGCGACCCTTTGGTTCGCAGGCCAGCACCCAACTACTGAGCCACACCAGCCACGTGAACTGGAAGTATTTTCTAAAGACAGTTATTTTTAACACAAATATGCAATTGAAGAGCAGTCTATTACAAATAAACAATTCATGGCAACAGAAAAGCATAGAAATTTTAATGGTTTTAGTTTGGCACTTACATTTTTGTCACTATTTCCAGATGTCATAGGTCAACTAAAAGTGGGCAACAGAGCAACACACCAAATCCCTCCTTTCACTTTACAGTGTGAGTTGTATCACTATGACAACAAGTCAATTCAGGTATTACTATAATGTGTCTACATGAAAACATAACTGTGGTCTAAATGTATCATTTAATGATACATACAAAGCTAAAAACGTAAACTTGGATCTATGTCAGTGAAAGGCTGGGAAAACAAAGCTGAATAAAATTCAATGACCAGGACTGTCCATCAAACAAAAAACAAGACTTTCTTGTGGTTTTGACATAGTTACATATATATTTTACTATAGCATATTACTAAAGTTATCCCATCCCTCAAGCAGGGAGATATATTTTCATCATCATCGAGGCAGAAGAGTAAGGCAGTAAAAATGCTTGTTAAGTTGATTTTAAGCATAAAGATACAGACATCGTTAACTGTAGTGGCTTCATTTATGGAGCCCAACATACTAGGTACAGTGATAAGGGCTTTCCTCATATTAACTCTTCTTCACAACTCTGAGATGCTGTTACAGTCACCAATATTTTAGTCCTGGCTGGTGTGCCTCTGTGGATTGAGTGCCAACCCGGGGACCAAAGCTGCCCAGTTCAAATCCTAGTCAGGGCACATGCCTGGGTCGTGGGCCAGGTCCCCAGTTGGGGGTGTGCGAGAGACAACTGATTGATGTTTTTCTCCCTTATTTCCCCTCTCTCTAATAAATAAAATCTTTTAAAAATAATTACCAATATTTTACAGATAAGCAAACAAAGGCTTAGTAACTTTCTCAAGGACACAACCGATAAGCAGCAGAGCAAGATTCAAACCCAGGCAGTCTGATTCCAGAGCCTATCAGCTCCTCCGCCCCTCTGAGAATGAAATGTCAGAAAAATTCTTAGACCAAGGCTATGTGGATATTTAGAAAGATCTGCATGTAAATTAGTAAAGTGTACATTTTTTGAAGTCTATTGTAAGTAACAGCCATGTGTAAACTTTGAGTCCCAATATGTAAGAAACAAATGAAAATGCCAAGTAAACTTGTTTTATTTGGTGCTATGTGTATACGTTTGTTTTCATTGAAATTCGGTCAGATATTTCTGTCATGAGACTATATTATTTATATTAAACTACCAGAATATTTCATGTGGCATTAGTAATAAAATATTAGTTTCTACATACAATATGTCTAAATACAGTAATCTCAGTGTTGAAGACCTGTGCATCTTAATCTGAAGTCTGTAGGGTTTCTGATAATCTAAAAAACAAGTATAAAGATATAAGGATTTCCACCAGTAAGGATGCCTTTTCTCTTGGGGCAAGATCATCCATTATATCTTCTAAAACAGTAAGGAAATTGTAGAAAATCACAGTACACACACATCAGCTGAAGGATTTCACACTCCCTACATTTCCTATCAAATGGAATGTCAAAAAACAGGCTGACAGTTCTTGAACCACTTCTGCCAGAAATGAAATTCTGAACCCCTTAAATGATTTCCCAAAGTCAGAAATCATGGACCCATGAATATATCCAGTAACTCTCACCTCCTTTGTGCCACCAAGGAGCAAATTTCCCTAATTCTATTATAAAACCATAAAAATCAAGCAAACATGATTCCTGAACTATGCAGATATACCAACATTACATGTTCGCCTCCCTTGATGCAGATGTGGGACCTTTTCTGGAAAGAGGCTCACAGAACTTTGGCATACATTACTTAAGAAAAGTAGACCTCAGGCACAGGGCCTCACTCACATCTGCTTTTCCTAAGAAGGAGAAAGCTTTCTGCAGCAGTGTCAGCGCCTCAGGCACCAGGCAGGGGATTTTCTTTCTCTCAGGTTCTGCAGGTACTTAAGTGTAACTACGTGCTGATCCAACTGCTATATGCCAAGAAATGCATTGCTTCAGGCCAGTGGTTTTCAACCTTTTTCAGCTCGTGGTACACATGAATTGTTATACTAAAACTCTGGGGCACACCAAAAATGTATATTATTTTTTGCCAATCTGACCAAAAAAATAGGTATAATTTTGATTGATTTACAAAAAAAGTAATAGTAATTATCTGCTTTTTTTGCTCCAAAGTGACTTTTTAAAAAATCAAGTGCTTATACTTGTATATAAGAATTTCTGATACCAAGAATTAACCAATTAGGTGCAACCTTATTTTGGGACATGACAAATAAGATACAACTTTATTACATGACCTATACACTTATGGCTCAAGACAGTGCATTCACACCAGAGGACTATCGTTGTGTTGGCCATTGTAATTTTTTAATATGACAATCTAAGGGAAAAGAGGTCAGTGCCCCTGACTAGTCAAGTATTGCATTTTATTTTTAAAATTCTTGCAGCACAGCAGTTGAAAAATCACTGTTTTAGGCCAACGAGAGAACTCACTAAGCCAAGTAAAGCTAAAAAATATAACTTGCTGTTCAAATGATTTCAAATGTAAAGTAATGAGAGAACTGCAAATAGTAGCACAGGCATGCCAAACTCAAAAGAACTGGGTCGCATTACATTAATTCATATCACGTTTGTATGTGACTGTTAAGCCACAACGTTCAAGCTGGTTATGACCTTGAACCTATGCACCCGATATACGTAACAATATTTAAAAAAAGAGTTTGTTTGTATCTCATAGATCAGCCACGACCTCAGCAGGGTTTAATGTTATCAAAGGAGATGTGCCATTCTTATCAGTTTACAAGGTATATTTTCACTTTAAAAGTATCTGAAAATTACCTTGCACTCAATATGCCTGCATCACAAAGAGTTCAGTAGAGAGGGCTAGGGACGGATTAGCAACTACTCAGCACTGAGCACAAAGAAATTGTTACCGACCCCTAATGATAAAGGGTGGGAAAAAATTATCATAAGAAAATTTCACATCATATCAAAAACTACTTTACAAAAATAACAAGCCATAGGCTACATAACTGGTCTAGAAGTAAAATTTAAATTAATTCCCCCAACACCTGATATAAATTCATTCCTGATAACCCATGGTTCAAAAGCAAAGAAAGTACATTTTAGGTTCAATCTTCATGCAATGGCTTAATCTTCAGAATATGTTAACTGGAATTTAGAAAATGACTCAGTTTCTAATCCAGTTAATGTTAGCAACGAACAGAGTCATCTAGATTTGAGCTGTGATTATGGCCTTCTAGTTTTGTATATTATTTATTTGGTTTTATTAATAATTATCATTAAGTTTTAAGGAAGACCAAAACTTATTTACATTTAGTTATGGCACTCTCACGTGTGTGTGTATTCTAAGATTTTACTTATTTTTAGAGAGAGGAGAAGGGAGAAAGAGAGGGAGAGAAACACTGATGTGTGGTTGCCTCTTGTACACCCTCAACTGGGGACATGGCCCACAACCCAAGCATGCGCCCTGACTGGGAATTGAACCAGTGACCCTTCGGTTCACCGACTGAGCCACACCAGCCAGAGCTGAAATCTGTTCCCTTTCAAAGGTGATTTTAGTTTTGGGAAAAGCCAGAAGTCACAGGGTGCCAAATATGGGCCGTAGGGGGTCTAAGTCACCTGGGTGACTTGATATTTCACCAAAAAACTCTGCATGAGACATGATGCGCTGCATGAGTGGGTGTTTATCATGATGAAGCTACCAGGTCACACTAGCGGCCCATAGCTGTGGCCTTCTGAATCATCTAAACAGTTTCTGTAGAGGAATGTTCAAGCTTAACACAAAATTTGATGCAGATTTCGTTGCTTTACTCAGTTATTTTTCAAGTGATGGCCACACAGTACACATGCTCACTCAATGGCATCTACTGCCCCACTGACTAGTACCGCAAAGTTGTCATTATTCACACATGCACATTCCAGTCCACCCTCCTTGGCTGCCAGGTTACATCAATGTTGTGCAAACCGTTCTCGTTATATTAACAATGGCCGGACTTTTTCTGGGCAGACCTTGTATACAAAAATCAAACTGAAGTAGCTTCATATTTATTCTAAATGCTTTGTTCTGGTTTTTTATTGAAATATTTTCTTATATGTACTAGAGCTCCCTTCGAAAGACATTCACTCAATTTTATTTTATATTATGGTTTACTTTTTTTTTTAAGATTTTATTTATTTTTAGGGAGAGGGAAAGGGAGGGAGAAAGAGAGGGAGAGAAAAGTCAATGTGAGAAAAAAAATCTCCATTGGTTGTCTCTCACATGCCCCCACATGGGGACCTGGCCCACAACCCAGGCATGTGCCCTAATGAGGGCTCAAACTGGCTACCTTTTGGTTCATAGGCTGATGCTCAATCTACCAGTCAGGGTTATTATGCTTTACTTTTTAGACTCCCTACATTCACTGAAATAAGGTATGAATATTATATTTATTTTACTTACTTTAATATGCATAAGACTGTAGTTATAGTAAATGTCCTGGTTTTGTTGTCTTCTGTGTAGTATTTGTTAATTATATTACATTTCTTTTTAGCTATGTGACACTATACTTCTATTCAAGGTTAATACTTAGGACTTCTCACATTATAATATACTGTATTTATTTGAATAAAACAACAGTTTATGTAACACACTCTAAAATTACTTTTACTACATGATGAAAGGTACTTATTTTTTTCCAAAAAATCCCTCCATAAAATTGCAATGCATTTTGTGTGTGTGTGTGTGTGTGTATAAACACATGTCTTACATGCCAGCAAATACGGTACTCCCAGGAGAACACTGACATCCATCACATCGCATTGTTAATTTGCCCTTTCTTGGTACTGTAGTTCGTTGTTAATTCATTTCTAAGCATGTTTTTGTTTTATAATTAAATAAGCATTGTAAACTTAAGGAATTATATAACAATTTTATGTTGGTACACATTTAAGTAACATTGTAATAAAATTCAGGAAGAACCCATGTTGTATATTAGATCTACTAGTGGTCTAAGTTGGTAATATAACGTATCAAAAAGCTAAGGAACCAATTTTAACAATAGTGAAAAGAAAAAATTTGTTCAAATTATTAAAGAACTTAATTTTGGTACACAGTTCTTGTGCTGTCAAAAATCAGTACCTTGATATAAATTGTGAAAACAGAAGGATAGCTTTTGTAACTAAAAATGTCTGGTTAAGAATGAATGAAATCAGAATTTTAGATAGCTTCTCCAATTCCCTCATTTTACAGAAGAGGAGAGAGAAAGGGAAGCTAAACTAGGTGTTCTAGACCTTTAGTTGTCCTTTGCCACAGTTATTTTTGCTTCTAAAAAATATAATTTGCATCAGACACAAGAATACTAAAAACAATGCCTGAAACCGTGAAGTTTGCCCAAGTGTCTCATTTCCTTTTCCGGTTAAAATGCAAAAGTAGTACCCCGAAGATAGAAATCACAAAAATGCATGGCCAGAAAAGGCAGTATGCATCAGTTTAATTAGAAATGAATTTGGAGAACAATAATTGCTCTATTGTCAAATTTCTATAGCTGGATCTTGTGATGACATTTCTGCAGAAACAGGATACATCATTTTCACAGGGTATATACAATGTTCTGTAGTAATATTCTAGTTTTTAGCTGGTAAAAATAATTTAGTGGGATATAAAATCTCTACCCAAGCAAGCCAAAAAATCAGTTGCATTCTTTATGTAATTATTTTTTAAAAATACTTTGACTTGATGAAATTAAGAATAATCTAACAATAGCAGAGGGGAGGGGGGTGGGGACTGTGGAGAGAAGGGTTTTCAGGAACTACTATAAAGGACACATAGATAAAACCAAGGGGGAGGGTGGAAGCAAGGAAAGGAGGTGGGTTTGGATGGGGTGGCGGGGAGGAGAGGGGAGAAAATGCAGACAACTGTAATTGAACAACAATAAAGTAATTAAAAAACTAAATAAAAAATAATAAAAAAAACACTTTGACTTGAGACCTTAAAACCCTTGTCATAAAAAATACTATAAAAACGAGCCATTTCTTTCACTCTCTCATATGACTATAAATCAATTCTTTGCTGAAGATCAGTTTATCCTAGTTCAAAATACATTGCTACACCGTAACTATTATCTTCTTGATGTCACTAATAAATAGGAAATATTTTTTAGTATCGTAAAATAATTCCATAACTTATTTAAGAGTCATTGTACTAAATGAACTGTGCAGAAATCCAAAGTAACCAATGACCAGATCAATCTTGTTATGGTCTCACTATTATTAATATATAACAGTGACAGCCTAATGTTTGCAATTATTTTTCCATTAGGAGATCTATACATTAGCTATTGTCATCAAAGTATATTTATCCAAGCAAATTTTTGGTATGTAAGAAACATAACAAAATTAGCTTTTTAAAACAATTAAATATTGCCATTAAGGCTTCAAAAATATGATGTAAAAATGCAAGTTATATATAAAACACTATATTGTGAATTGTAACTAAATTCACAATTTCAATTTATTATTATTATTTTTTAATCCTCATCTAAGGAATTTTTTTTTATTGCTTTTCAGAGAAAGGAAGAGAAGGAAGGAGAGACAGAAACATCAATGCAACAGAGGAACATCAATGGTTTGTTTCCCATACAAGCCTGGACTGAGGAGTGGACCGGCGACTCAGGCACGGACTCTGACCGGGACTGTAGCCCGCAACCCTTCACTTATGGGGTGGCACTCCTACCAACTGAGCCACACACGCCAGGGCACGAATTCAATTTAAATGGCAGAGCAAATATTTTCTATGGCAAAATTATCTTAATTATTCTAAGTTAAACATAAATTCCTTGTACTAATGGTTAAGTTACTCTACCGTATTTCTCATAAATGGTATACTTCTAGGGATAGATTTAAATGGCACAGAACTATTGGTTTTCTGTCTGCCTTTTAATTGATACACTGACAGATTTAAACCATAAAGAAAGTTAACAAACCCTTAACTTATAACGACTTTGAAGTTTATTTTATAGCACTTTTTATTAAGAAATCATGTAACTACTGACCAGGACTGTTTACAAATGTAATGCTTGGCCTTTGAAACAATTAAAACCTTAAGTACTAAAATTTTACATCATGATTTAACTTAAGAATGTTATGATGGTAAAAACTGACAGAAGAAAATCTAAAGCAAAAATATGATTTCCACAAAAACCATGTATTCCTCCCTTTTATCAAAGGGAAGGAGAAAAGAAGGAAAGAAGGAAGAAGAAAAGGAAGAGGAAAAATGATGAGAAGAGAAAAAGGGCAAGACAGGCAAGAAAAATACTTTTATTCCCCATTTGCAAAAAGAGGAAACTCTGAGGTCTCAGTAATTAACGTAATCAACTGAGTCAGTTTATATTAAGGCATCTTCTTTACATATTATTGAATCCCATCATGCCTTTCATATTGCCAGTAGCACCCTGTTGAAACTGTCTCATCATTGACTGAAGTCCGGCCATACCACCTAGAGAGAGAGTAAAATCCGATAATTATTAAGTAGAACTTGAAACACTTGTTACTTTTGCCTAATAAGTACTTTAACTTCTAAAAATATACTGGGTTCTGACTGCAGTTTGGTCATCAGCCTTAAAGAACACACTAATTCAAAATTACTATATTCGCCAATACCCTCATACATATGAGATAATACCTGAAAAGACCTTAAAACAGTGCCTGTCACATGGTAAGGATTCAATAAATCTATACAAAAAGTTTATTTTCTAGGAAGTCCAAAAGAGTTTTACTGTAAATCGTAATCAATTTGGGAGGGAAGGGAGTTATTTCATAGGACTTACAGAAAGAGTTGACCATTTATTGAGCATCTACCATATGCCCAGAACTGTACCAAATGCTTTAACATATATTAGCTCATTTAATTGCCACAATTTCCTGATGAGATATTATTAGTGATTTTAAAGAAGGGGCAAATGAGGTTCAGAAAGTTTAAGGAACTTTTTATAGGCTATATAGTAAAAGTGGAATTGGGTTTCAAAATCCTTATATAATTTCAAAGTTTCATCACTGAAAATATCCATGTTCTAAACCAGGACAAGAGATCACCAGAATAAGCATTAACAAAAGATGATTAAATAACTTGCTCAAAAATCACACAGAGGGCAGCAGACAAGTGAATAAAACGTCAGTTTATATAGCACTATTACAACCATTCAACTTAGAATTCAGATGG